>JAJOOS010003967.1:0-27572 GCA_029582725.1 Solanum chiquidenum
ATTTTTCCCAATAATTATCTTAATCTTCTAATCCTTTTATTGCTTTCCATAATTGTTCTTGAGGTTCATGTGGGATTGAAGAATTCATCTTCAATTTCTTTGAATTCTTAAACCCGTTTCACATCACAACTTCACCATGAAATGCAAGTATTTAATCCCTATGTGCTTGGCTGTCCAACAAAGCATTTTTTAAGCATAGGGTGCAAAAGAAAGAGGAAATGAGACTAGAAATCAAACCTTGAAGACCAGCCTTCCATACTATATTTGTGTAGGCCAAACCAGAAACAATGTTGTGCAGAACACTAAATGTTAGCTTAAGACGATACTCAGAGCCCTCCCTGAGCGTAAAGAGAACAGAATTGCTTTGTTCTTCTTTGATAGGTAATGGAGTGTTTATCTCCCCAAAGTCGGACGAAAGGATTCCAACTGAGTGGAACTTAACTTCAGGTTCCATTTGTCCTAGAAAATTGATCCAAGTAGTCATTAAACAAGATTTAAAGGTTAATTGCAGCGTAAACAGTATGCAACGTTCAGGGACAAACCATCTAAGTCGCTTTCCAGACAACCAAGCAGCTTTTCTTTCCACCTCCTCAAGCTCTCATCCTCCTACACAAACATTAATAAGGTATAGAACAACCATATGGAAATTTAACACATGCCAAGATGCCTAGAAAATACAGGAGACTATTTCAAATTAAAATAAAGGAAGTCAATAAAAAATAAACTGGAGTGAGCAAAGCAAAATTGAAAAGGAATGCCTTAGATAGTACAGCATAGCTGATGCAACTGGGAGACAATTTCAACTTAAAGAACAATAAACAAACAAAAAAAAAAAAACTCACTGGAACAAGCAAGATAAGCAACTCCAAACCAAACTTGACAGCAAAGCAGAAGAAATACTTTAGATGTTAACAGCACAGAAATTCCAAGAAACATCACTCACAGCAATGAGGGGAAAGCTCAAATTCTCAACCCTAATAAACACCAAAGAAACCTTTTTCTCCTTTAAAATATCAAAATTGGGGTAAATTCAAAAATTACAGCCAGAGAAACAATCTACACAACAACTCAGATATGCTCGGATAGTAAGCACCCTCATTTCCAACCCTAAGATTATGAGTACAATCACCCCTCATTTCCGGCCTAAGATTGTGAGTTCGATTCACCAAAGAAGCAAAAAAGGTGGAGCTCCTAGGGAAGGGATAAAAACTCAACTCAATGATCTTGAAAACAGATACAACTACAGATAAGCAGAACCCTAAAACAATCAAAGGAGTAGAGACTTAAGATGCCCATGATACATCAAAAAAACCCTCAAGAAAGTCATAAAGTTGGAAGCTTTTTGATTTTAACAACAAAAAGATAAAGAGTTTTTCACCTTGTCCTTTTCAATTTGATCTTTAAGAGAAAGAAGAGGACCAGGAACAAAACTTGTTGCAGCAGCAGCAGGATCTTGATGATGGTCATCTTCTTCACTGTCTCCTTCTACTTCCTCCTTCCTCTTATCCCAAGTAGCACCGCCATGAGATGGACCTGCTTCCTCTTTCTTGCCACCATCCATCATTCTTGATTTCTCAGTTGAGAGAGCAGTGTGAAAGTGTCTTATAGCAGTAGGGACACTCAAGATTTTGGTTTGACAATTATTGAAGAGGGAAAAAAATGTGCAGAACAAGGTCCAAATTTTCAATCTTTACAGACAAAAAAACACATACACCCCTCTGTCATCTGTGTCCGAATTTTGTTTTCTTTTTGTTTGTTATATTGCGCTTTTTGAACGTTAATTTAATTAATTTTTAAATTTAAATTAAATTAAATTACATTAATTTGATATTTAAATAAAAAAATTAGATATACGAAAAGTACTATACATTGCAATTTTTTGCATATCAATATGATGAAAAAATATATAGTAAAATGTTAGTCAAATTTTTTATAGCTTGACTCTAAAAACGAAAAGTATGACAATTAATAGTGGACGTCGGTAGTATCTTTTCCTTTTTCTTTTTAAAATAAGTATTGAAAAAATACTTAAATTATCTTTTTTTTTAGTTTCATAACTAAATGTCTAAATTATTACTTATTAGTTTGAGAAACACACTTAAGTGGTGTGTGTAATACACTGTCTCTTTCATTTGCGAAAACCTTATCACATGACATTCCACGTAGATAAAATATTACATCTTGACAAAAATTAAATAAACTATTAATATTTGTTAAAAACTAAAGTATAACTATCCCACAATATTTTTAAAAAAAATGGCACTTATCATTTCCACTTTTTTTTAGATATTCACTTTGTTATAGTTTACGTGACACTGTTAGATGAGACTTAATAAAAATAGAATAGAATAGAAATGATATTACAAACTAAGTATTTTTTTTTAGTCTTTTTCAAATTCCAATGTATGACAAAAAATGAGTATGTAGCTATGATATAAAGACCACTGAAATCTGAACTAGAAATAACATTCTGATGTTAAAATGATATTTTTTATGCTATCTTTTTAGGAATTTCATAACTTATTTCTGTAAGACTTTTCTTCTTAGTTGGTTAAGTAATGAGTTAAAAAGTTCCAATTTGACAATACTAGCAGTTTACAATTTGAATAGAAAACTTCAAAGATTTTCTGTATAATAAGATCTCTTGTTACATAAATTTTGATTAGTATATTGTGATTTGAATTGTGTCATTTCTTAGAACACGAACATACTGTGATTTAAATTGTGGATTTCTGTATTATAGGATGCTCTAGGGTCTAGAAATCGAACTAATTGGCCCACTGACCACCTGCAGTCCTTTTGAATAGTTGAAATGTCTTCATCTTTAATCAAGGGAGCGTAGGCATTGATAGCTCTGTCTCTGGTCCTGCCTGACCAGTTTACACGATAGACTTTAAAATCATTCTCGGAGTTAAAAGGTCCCGAGAATGATAGTGTCTATTCAAGGCTCGGAAGACAAGTCATCGTTCCTTTTCCCGAGAATGATAGTGTCTAGTGAAAAGAAAGATAGGAAGGAATGAAGGTTAGAAGTTTAATAATTAAGAGGAGATAGTGAAGAAGTTCAAGAAAAATGAAGAGAGATTGAAAAACACAATTTATAAGCAAAAAAGAAAAGAGTCATAATTGCCTTGGGTGACGAGCGAAGTGATCGTCATTAGGAAAAAAGTGAGAACTCGTGGCCCAAAGATAGAAATGAACTCGTGGCCCAAAGAAGTGGCAAAGGAAAAGGACAAATACTCAAGAATTACAATTATCCTGCTGACAACAGATGAATATTAGCTGGCACAACTAACGATATTTCCCACGTGGTTAATATTACTATTGGGTGAAGTACTTTAAGACTCGAGTGGAGCTTTTCTATTGGTTGATGTATAATGAATTGCCTTGGTTGTCTATAAATAGCAGTTTTAACACAATTGTAAAGGTTTAGATTTTGAACCATACTAAAAACAATACACTGATATTCTTATGCTTCAAGTTTTCTATATTTTACTAAGTCTTTACTTCATAGCATTTACATAATGAAAGGACCTCGGATCTGAGATTCACAGAAGAAATGGTTAACTTTAAGGGAGAAATTAAGAGATCAAAATAAAATCAATCATAACAAAAAGAAAATAGGCATGCATATACATGTCTTTGTTCCTCTATCTATTTTGCTTATTTGCTTAGAGTGTAATCCTACTCCTTCCTATTTGCTATTTCTTTGAGTAGCAAGAAATAGTTGCTCTTACTTTAAGTCAGAATATCTTTTATTAGGACGATACGTATCAGGTACATGGTGGGAAACTAAGAAAAACATATGTAGGAAAGTTGTCCTCTTTAATAAATTTTATAGACGAAAATAAGTGATACTGAGTGGAAAACTAAAAAAAATAATCTTGTAGGGTGTCTAGTCTCATATGTACTGTGACAGTTGTATAAAAAGAAAAAACTGTTTATTATACATAGATAATAATTCACCATCTTTTCAAATCCTAGTTGAATTTTATTTTTAAAATTATGTATGTATATGTCTTTGTTCCTCTATCTATTTTGGTTATTTGCTTGGAGTCTAATCCTCCTCTTCCTGTTTGCTCTTTCTTTGAGTAGCAAGAAATGGTTGCTCTTACTTTAAGTCATAACCTCTCCATCTTGTACAACTAGTGCTTTGTTTTATTGGTGTAAGTCTGGAAATGGAAAAAATTCTAGGAGAATACGTATCAGACACTTGGTGTGAAACCAAAAAACAATACGTAGGAAGACATTGTATTGGCATGACATACGTACGTATATTACCTCAATTAATTAATCATGTATGTATACATATTCTAGTCATCAGCCAGACACTAATTAAGAATATATAAACCCCTCCAAGCTAATTCAAAGCACATTGTAGTATCAACTATGAATTCCATTAACTTCTCTGTTATGCTCTCAATATTTCTCATAGTCTTATTGTACTCATGTTCGAGCTTGTATGCTCTTTCAGATGTTTCAACATCGTCGTTTAATGGGAAGTTGTATGAATGTATTTGCCAGAATTCTGATAATTGTGTCCCTTTCTCCACAGCTTTTGTCACCCCAACAAATGATTCGTTCAACACGATCCTACAATCCACTGCACAAAATCTCAGATGTTTACTTCCTTCTGTTACCAAACCTCAGCTTATTTTCACACCAATGGCAGAATCACACGTCCAGGCTGCTGTCATTTGCTCAAAACAGCTTGGCCTTCAGCTTAGAGTAAGAAGTGGAGGCCATGATTATGAAGGTAACTTATTTTTACTTATATTAATATTATATATCAAATACGAATAATTAGATAGGACATGACACAACTTTGAGGTTACCAAGGACATGACCTGAATTAGATGGGAAGGTGTGGAGGACGTGTATTAGGGTAAAAGGTTAGTGCATTGGAGTGTTGTCTTGCTTTCTGAAGGTTTAGGTTTGTTGGCGTTTTTCGTTGTACTAGCTGTATATTGTAGTCTCGTCTGTTGTATATTGTGTTTCAATTATCGCATGGTTTTGTGTTCTTGTTCCTTTCTCGTAGGATTTGCACTGTTCCCCTTGTTAGTTGCTATGTTTTCTTATTTTTTGTACATGGATTTGCTACACTTGAGCCGAGGGTCTCTCGGAAATAACCTCTCTACCTCCACGAAGTAATGGTAAGGTCTGCGTACAATCTACCCTCCCTAGACCCCACAAGTGAGACTCCACTGGGTATGTTGTTGTATCAAATACGGATAATATCTCTTGTTCTCAGTTCACCCCTCAAAGAATTTCTTTTGCTTGGCAGGTCTCTCTTACATGTCTGATATGGAGTCTCCTTTCATCATTCTTGATCTGTCAAAGCTTCGAGAAATCGTGGTGAACACAGAGGACAACTATGCTTGGGCTCAGGCAGGGGCAACTGTTGGTGAAGTATATTATAGGATTTCAGAGAAAAGCAAGACTCATGGTTTTCCAGCTGGTCTTTGTACAAGTTTGGGAATTGGCGGTCACATAACAGGCGGAGCTTATGGTACTATGATGAGAAAATACGGATTAGGAGTTGATAATGTGGTTGATGCAAGAATAGTTGATGCAAACGGCAGGATTCTTGATAGGCAGAGTATGGGGGAAGACTTGTTTTGGGCAATTAGAGGTGGTGGAGGAGCTAGTTTTGGTATTATACTTTCTTGGAAGTTGAAGTTAGTACCTGTTCCATCAATTGTAACAGTTTTTACTGTCCCTAAAACACTTGATCAAAACGCGACAAACATTCTTTACAAATGGCAACAAGTTGCAGCTGACAAGCTTGATGAAGATCTCTTCATCAGAGTCATCATAAACGTAGTTGCTGATAAAAAAGGCGAAAAGACTATTCAGACTGCTTATAATTCAATGTTCCTTGGTAGAGCAGACAGACTTCTACAAATAATGAATGATGTTTTCCCTGAATTGGGATTGACACACAAGGACTGTACTGAAATAAGTTGGATTAAGTCGATTATGTATATTGCTGGTTACCCGAGTAACACCCCACCAGAAGTTCTCCTTCAAGGTAAGTCGTTGTTCAAGAATTACTTCAAAGCAAAGTCAGATTTCGTCAAAGAGCCAATTCCAATAGATGGTCTTGAAGGGCTATGGAAAAGGCTAATGGAAGAAGACTCACCATTAGTCATATGGAATCCATATGGTGGAATGATGGCTAAAATCTCAGAATCTGAAACCCCTTTTCCTCATAGAAAAGGGATCATTTACATGATCCAATACTTAACACTTTGGAATGATCCTTCTAAAGAATCAGCCACAAAACACTATGATTGGATTAGAAGACTTTATAATTATATGACACCTTATGCTTCTATGTTCCCTAGAGAAGCTTATGTGAATTATAGAGATCTTGATATAGGGATGAATAAGAATGAGAGTTCTAGTTTTATAGAAGCTAGTGTGTGGGGAAACAAGTATTACAAAGACAATTTCAATAGGCTAGTGAAAGTGAAGACTAAGGTGGATCCAGAGAACTTCTTCTTGCATGAACAAAGTATTCCAACACTTCCTATTACAAGGAAGGGGGAGGGGATGAGTGTTAATCACTTTGAAATGTAATATGATGCATTATTTAAGTTCATTTTATCTTTGCAAAGTTGTAATCAAATGGTTTTGACAAACCATATATAGGGAAGAACCAATTGCCTTTTGTTTGTTTTGGAGTGTTTAAATTTCTATAGATGGTATAAAATTCTTGAGATGAATTTGTGTTCTAAAAAAAATGATAGTTCGGTGCACGAAGCTCATTATATATGCAATTAGAGAACTTCTATTTTCTTAACATTTTTGGACAAGTTAATATCTCAGAAGATCACTCAACTATGAAGAATTTTATCTGGCAAAGTCACTAAACTTTCTTTTGTATTGATAAAATCACTCTAAGTCAACGTTTTCATCTTCTAAAATCAGTCAACTAAATTTATCATTAATAAAATATATCATGGCAAAACAAATTCTTTGTTTATGTCATATACATAATATGGATCCCATACACAAACAAACAAAAAGACAACTCATTATGATTCTTCTTCTTTCTTGTTGCGGTAGGAGATATGTGTAATAGTAAAGTTGTCTGTTTGTAACACCTATAGGTCACAAGTTTGTGCCGTAGAATGAGCCTGCATCAGGGTTAAGCTCCCTACATTAGCGATCCTTCTCCACACCAATGTGAATGCAGGATACTTCGTGCAGCAGAATGCCCTTTTATGTTGAACCCCTCAAGAATGCTATTGTGAGGTGGTTTCAGAACAACAAGATTAGGACTTTGTTCCTGCAAACATGAGGCAGTAAGGTCTATGCAGTACAATTTTGAACTCTTTTGACGCACCTCGACTACCAGCTTCAAAACATGGTCAATAAACACAAGAAAAATTGATACTTTTCCCACTCTTATTGCACTATACAATTCACAGCTCCCGAGATGGATTCATTCGATGCACAGATTGCAACTTGAAAAACTGTAGTAAATTATGTACAGGTAGGAAGTCATCTAAATGGTTCAACAGGTTCAGTTTCTTCCAGGATAATAGCAGCTTCAAAACAGTCAGCAGCTTCCGCGGCTGAACCGAAACCTCCCTCTTTGTATAACAAGCCCAGATTATACCATGCAGAAGCATTCATCCGATCAAGACGTAGTGCTTCTGTTAGAAGACTTCGAATAATTGCAGGAGACTGTTTACCTATCTTCCTAAGCACCACTGCACTTGATACCAGACTTGGCACATGGGATGGATTAACAGCCAAAGCATTGGAATAGTCTCCCAGAGCTGCTCTATATAGGCCCTTCGATTGGTTAAGCAAACCTGAGTATGACACCAAAAGTATACTACATGATCAGAACGGCCCGCTAATTGGAAGGAAGAATTAGTTGCTCATTAACCAGAAAAATGTGAACAAAATAGTGTTCACCATGCACATCAAAATTTACCATAGCCACCAAACATATGAACCATTAAGTAAGACTACACTGAAGTAGCCGAATCAAGAACAGGAGATGCATATATACTACGTAAAAGCTCAAAACTTTGCAAGATAACTATTTAATGTTGAAGATGCTGGAGTCGATAACCAAAAAACGGCAGTAAACAAGAAGTTGATTCCCCTACATACACACACAGCCCACACATATGATATTGTGATAAACTAAATTTTCCTGACCCTTTTACTTGTATATAGCTGAAGCATCAGACGTCTAAAGGATTCTCTGCTGGTAACACTAAAAGGCCTTGAAAATAATAGCAAATTCAACATCCTAGGATATAAAAGAGAAGGTTTA
Organism: Solanum chiquidenum; assembly: GCA_029582725.1. Lineage (NCBI taxonomy): Eukaryota > Viridiplantae > Streptophyta > Magnoliopsida > Solanales > Solanaceae > Solanum > Solanum chiquidenum. The sequence continues at coordinate 8,297 of JAJOOS010003967.1, forward strand.
ATGGAATTCAAGGAATTGTATGACTTGCAAGTTAAGTACACAGCAGTGAAAAGGAAAGTTCACTTAATAGAGAAACTTTTGACCAAAATAGGTTCAATGGGGGAAAACATCACACAAAGGTTAAAACTTGGCTATAGCCTATAGGTAAAATGGGGACTTTTATATAACTAAGTGGATCATCTAAAGGCATATCAAATAAAAGTGTGTCCCAAATAATCAGATAAAGACTATATAAACTTTCAAAACAGTAGACAAAAACTCCTTTAACATCGATGAAATTTTCCGTAACACTGGATAAAATGGTCCCAATCCTATGCATTACAGATCCAACATTACATCATCCATCCTTGGATGCCACATTTAGAGCATAGTTAAATTGACTAAAATCAACTAGGACTTGTAATTACGTTTTGTTGGTTTTCTCATGAATATAAATCAGCAGGCATGAACATTTTGAGTTACATGCATATATTTAAAATAACGAGCACAGTCGGGGGAGAATATGAGTGAGATATATCTACCGGCAGTATACAATCTACAAGCTGAATATGAACTGATAGTCTCAGTCTTGGAAAGACACTTCTCTGCATCTCGCCACTGAGATAATTTAATGTAGATGGAAGCAAGATCCAGCCAGGTTTCCAGCTCCAACGTTCTGCAATGGTTTCCAAACTCTTGCTATGTACATGAAATCAAATTTTTACTTCTTCCTCCACATAAAAATGTTATTTCAAGAAAGTAAGCCAGCAAAACGGGCTACACCAGAGAAGTATTTACCGCTAAGATGGACAAGTGAAAAAGTCAAACTCTTCAAGGTTGCACATTAAAAGACGCAAGAGAAGGACAACATATTCATCTGCCTAAGGTTTAAAATGAGGCTTTAAGGTCATATCAGTTTTCATTCACCTGCCACTATGTCAAGCAAACCACTAATGTGCTAAGCAACTCAAGACTTCTCTCCATTCCGAAGGCCAGAGTTAGCTAGAAATACCAGAAGAAAAAGCCTAACATTTACAACAATCACACTTGTAAAAGTCAGGGAGACATACACACATAAAAAGAAGGGGAAAAAACCTTTCCTGAATTACCAAACCGACAAGCTGTATCGGACAGTTATGCAATATGCAACCATATGAAACAAACAGGAGCCTTTCAAATGAGAAATAAAGACATGCTTTGGCCTGACGATATCCCAATTCAGTGTGTTTGCATGAGCAGCATGGTTTAATTGAGACCCCCAAGCATTGCCAAGCAATTTATTTAAGGAAGTAATACCTTCATGCTACATTTGTTCAGTCCCTCACTTAATTCTCCTGATTCTATCTAATTATTTAACCCTTTTCCTCTGTCCATATACCTTGCACGCTCGGCTACTCGTCGGTGTCAGCTGTACTGTGTAGTAACCCATTTATTTTTCCTAAGAGATTTTATGTCCGAGGACAGGGTAGCTCTGTTGGCTTTCAATAGCCATGGAATTTTTGTATTAGCAGACACAGCCGGAACAATTCCTAGTTAACAAGATTGTTAATTGATGGTTCATAAGGAGTTCAAGCTCTATAGAGTTAAATGTATAAGAAGTTCTATAGTCATTTTACTTGCAAACCTCTTACAACCTTTAAAAGCGTCAAATAAGACGGATGAAAAAAAACTTTGTTGCAAAGCTCCATTTGCAGCTTGTAAGGGCAAGACCTGCTTACCTTGAGATCTTCCCCCAGTTTGAAGCTTTTTCTCTGAACCTGAAGAATAGCAAGAATCTGACTATATGTTTCTATAGCATTTTTCACTTGACCCTGCACGATTTGGAGCTTAGCTTTGGTCCTCAACAGTTCTCCATGATCCCACTTTCCACTCTGCTCTAGGGCAACATTAATGACAGTTTCAGCATCCAGAAACCGTTTCTGAGCTGATAACACCCGAGCCAAAAGCATCGATCCTTTCAGTGTAGAGCCACCTTCCAGTTTAAGAAACCAGTTTGCGTAATGGACTGCGACATCCAACTTCCTTTGTTCGGCATTTTCTAGACAAAGATGGTAAATGACATTAGTATCACTCATCTTTGTCAGCTTTCCAGCAGATTCAAAGGACTTAAGTGCATCTGAATGTATCTTAACCCTCTCAGAATCTGTCAGTACTGTTCTAGAATGAGCCGTAAGTGAGAGTCCTAATACACAATTGGCAACACCCAACAACTGACTACATCTTTCTTGTAGGCTTTCAATAGCTCTGTGAGCATAAATTATCCCCTCTCTTGCACAATCTGGGATTTCAGCACACACTTTTGAAGCCAATAACAAACCTGGAACACAGGTGAGATCCTCTGTACTACTCAACAGTTTCCGTAACAAGTTCAATGCAGTGAAGTCATCTTCTCCTCCATAATAGCAGAGAGCTAAAATAAGATACATCTCTTGACGATCTATAGTTCTGGGAAGCAACTCTTCTACTTTGCTAGCCAAAGTCTTTAAACCCCCTGAGATAGATAATGCATATGAGAGATGATCAAGAATCGAAGGGTCCCACTCTATCCTTTGTAGAGAAATCTTTCTCAATAAAATCATCAAGAGAAGAATAGCCTCTTCGATATTATTTCGGGGGACAAATGAACCGTCCATTTGAGATTGGAGATTAGGGGGACACGATTCACCTCCACTATAGAGAAGAAAGATGGCAAATTCTTTCTGAATCTTTGCAGTAGTTTGAATGTGAAGGTTCCACTGATGCAGAAGAGCTCGACGATATGACATAATTGCCTCTCGAGGAGCATCTGCAAGTTTGCATAATTCAGGAAGCAGCTCAACAGCCTTGTTGAGAGTATCCTGCAATTTACAGTCAGTAGCAAAGGTTTCAGGCAAGCCTGCTGGTAATGAAGATTCAAGAATGTCGAGAAGTACTGTACATGATTGAGCAGCTTCTGCAAAAAGATATTGGAAATACATTAGCTGATGATAGGGTGAAAACCTGCAGTGGCTAAGTTTTCAGGTACACATTATGTTCCTGGTTGATTATAGTCACACATGGCAGAATAAAAATTAATCAGAAGCTACCTTAAGTGGCAATGACCAAAATGTATGCTTGCTATAAGACAAGGACAATCCTCTCATACAAGTCTAGTGTATGACCAAGCCAAATCATTTGAAAAGGTCAAAAAGTATTTCAATCAGAATGCCCAGTCAAAAACCTTAAGCATGCTCATTCATGAAAAACTAACATTCAGCCCAAGCATTGACATAGTAAATTTTTTAAGACAACCTGATACACTTGGGAACGGTGTAGCAGAGTTGCAGATGACATTTTTTAGTTCTCAGTTCATTAAGAGTATCAAGTATGAATTTAATACATTTTCGGAAATCCAAAAGCATGAAAGAAACAAGGTAATCCAAAGGTTTTCAGGATAATTTACTGACTCAATTTAGTAGGTAGGTGAAGGATGGGTCAACAATATCAATCAATCAATCAACTAAGAGTCTAAGACTCAACCACAAACTAATTGGGAAGTGAAGGATGGGTAAAGTAACAAAAGTACAGACAGCAAGTGCAAGCATTTCAGTATTTCAACATGAATATATCATGTAAAACTGATGAAAAACAGCCACTTCCAGAAAAAGGAAACATTAGGGGAGCTAGTAAAAAGATAAATATATTATTATGTATTTTGCCCTTGTGCCTGACTCATAAAATAAAATAACAAATGAAGCAAACTGAACAAATTTGTCCATTATTGAAGATGACTAGTACAAAAAGAAGTGATATTGATTGCGACATATACTCTACCTTTGTACCTCTGAAGAGCCTGCAATGATTTCGCTTTGAGAAAGACTGCTTCTAGGAGCAAACTCGCAGCGTTTATGGACAATGATGGTGTAGAAAAACTCCATGAACGTCTCTTTTGAGTTTGCACTCTTTCAGCAAGGGCAAGTTTCAACTTAGGAGTCACTGAGGCAATATCTATCCCTTCAAAAACATGCAAAGCAGCCTCTATATTCCCCTTTTGGTATTCGTATCTTCCTAGTAATGCTCTTGCTTCCTAGAAAATATTGATAACTTAGTTAAACTGCCATAAAATGGAAATCCTACGACATGCAATTAAACCTTGAAGCGGTTCCGGATGAGATGATGCACGGAAGGAAGATATACATTTCATTATGTTAGGACCAAAACGAGAAATGAAAAGATTGACATATAATAAACAGGGAATTCACCTCATAATTCAAACAACCACTCTCACGCAAAGATGATTCAGCTTCTTCGATATTTCCAGTATCAGGCTTCTGTCCAGCTTCTCCAGCTCGTGATGAATGGACACTCGATGTGTGATCCTTAGTTGCAAGGGATTCAGGAGATGGAACCATTTCATCCATCAGAATTTGTTCAGACGAGCGTAGGCAGTTCATTATCTTGCCCACACTCAAATAGTCCGACGTCTTCCCCTTTTGCTGACACAATTAACATTCTTCATACTCTACAATCCTTCGTTCAATGTCAGCAACACCAACAAGGATTTAAGCTCATTTGTCAAGGAAAATAGCTAGAACTACAACTCTACAAGTGCCACTAAATTTTAATGTATTTATATTTAAGCCACAATCATGGGATAACAAAAAAGTAAAGGATAAGAGGATTCACATGAAGAAAAAAACAATCAACCATATTACTGTCTCCCCTCAATAAATTTACTTTTATCTTTCTTTAAGTTAGAGCAGATCAATTGACACAGTTTCTTTCCAAACCCAACATCCCACTGTAATAAACACAAACTTTTCCAAAAAATAAATCTTAAACCAAAAAATGAACAAATGAAAGCACAGTGACAAAATTTCCATATTATCAATATCTATCTTCAAACTTATATTATGTCCCTCAATTCCAAATGATTTTTCTTTTTCCTTTTGGGATACAAAAACACCTTTAGATACCAAGTATACTAGTCAGTTCAATCAAAAAGAATTATTAGCAAAACATCATAAATCAACTAGAAATGATCAATAAGTGACCCATCATACACCAAAAAAGCAAGAAAACAATGATAACAAGCAGAGAAAGGAGAAATTGGAACAGGTAGAAGGGATTGTACCTTTCACCATTATATGAATAACACTGAAAACAAGACAAGCCAGCCACAGTAGTTTCCATACTTAAAATCTCCAATCAATCAAAAAAAACTCCATTCTTTCTGTGATCAACCAAAGAATATAACAAAGCTTCAAACTTTACTTTCTTTTTTGATTCTTATCCACTTTTTATTTGTAAAAATTACCATAACAAACATAACCCAATAATGATTTGGGTTTGTGGGTAGAGTAGGGACCCCTTTGGTGGGTGGAAATTTGGGAATCCACACCAAAACACTATATGGGCACTCTCTGTAACAAATTTCTCCACTTTATGTAAATTATTATTACTACTAATAGCACAGTTCCAAGAAGAGTCTGATGATGATATGGGGTTGTAACTAAGGGTATTTTGAAGGGGTGGGTGGGTGTGTAGTGGCAGTAAAAAGACAGCAGTGGGAATTGTGGGGTGGAGACAATTCTTGAATCTTTTCACAACAATTTTTGTAAGGAAACTGACAAAGTCAATGTCAATTTCATCAACTGTGGAAGCTGAAGATGATGAAATAGGAGTAATAAATGTTGTCAGTAAATGTTTTACCTAATCATGCTACTCTGTCATCAATTTGCCATTTGTCATCCCTACAACTTTATTCTCTCCATTCATTTTTATTTGTCAATTTTTTTACTTGTCACTTTTGACATATTAAAAAAAAAAAAAAAAAAAATTTATATGTTTTATTCTCAACATTGATACTTATTTTTCATTTTTTTTAAAGATATCTTTGAATAGAAAATAGTTTGGTAAAATACCTATAATATTAATTATTTTCTTAATAAATGTGTCAAGTCAAATTGTTGTTGACACCCAATTTTAGACCTCCACAATATAAATTAATCATCGAGCTTCCTAAATTCTAAATGATTTGATATAATTGTCTTTATAAAATTCAAAATAATTTTCATGTCATTTTAAGTAGTTTTGTCATTTTTATAAATTTTAAAATAACAAATATGATGTTTTATATAATTATGTGTCTAATTAGTATATTTTATGAATGTTCGAAAATTATCTCAAAAGGATTTTAGCTTTATTTAAATATTTGGTTATTTAGTAGTTTATATTTTGAATCATTAGTTTATTAAGTTAATTATTTTATTTCGTTAAGATTAAGAAGCTCATTAATTGATTTATGAAAAAATTCGTCTTGTTTAAGTGTTGATCAAACGTACCGACTAAATTTCAATCGAAATTCAATTGGTTATTATGTCAATTTTAGCCAATTTCTTCAACCCAATTGCAAGATCAAACATTTTGGGCCAGCTCCTCCAGCCCAATCTCTATAATCCAGTGGCCTAAATTCAATACCCACTAACCCATTCTCATACATTACAACATATGATACAACAATACATACAATCCCAAACAACATCACATACGTACAACAACTTCAACCGACCCCTCTGCATCTTCTTCTCCAGAAGTCGCGACCCAGCAGTCCAGCAAATCGACCCCTGTATGCGTCCCACCTCCCCTCAATGCGTGAACCACTTCGACATGAGAAGACGCGTGAATCGGGCAGCACTGCGATTTTTGTTGTCGTCTTCTTCAATTCCTCACGGCAACAGTACAACAGAGCAGCATAAAGCAAGCATGCGTCCTACCTCCCTTTCCTCTTCCGGAATGGGACGATTTTTTCAGAGAAAGGGTGTCTCTCTCCAAATTGGTGAAAGATTTGAGAATTTAAATTTTGAAATAGGTCTTTTCTGTTCGGATCTTGGACCCGAAATCCCCCCCCCCCGAATCAGCCCTGAAAATCTCTATATATTTTCCCTCTTAGTCATTGTTAAGGTAGGGAGGGGGAGAATTTTTTTTGGGAAAAGATATAGGGTTGGCATTTTGAAACTTATGTTAAAGAACGGCTAAAGTGAGAATAGTCAAGAAATACATTATACATTAAAGAAAGCAACGAGGATAGTTAATTCTAGTCTAAGTTTCTTTGTTCGATTTCATTGTCGTCGCTCCCTCCAAGTTCAGTTGGGGTTGAGATTCTGCCCGGGTATGCTGCTGGCCATTTGTGCTAGCATTTGTGTGGTGGAAGTTGCTGCTCTCCCAGCTTGTCATCATCCCGTTCGCTGCCCAAAAGAAGGTAATAACCTCATCCTCATCTCGGTTTGTTGCTTTTTTTCTTCGTGACTTCAGATGTTATTATGATCTTGTTTGTGTGGTCGTTTCCTTCCAAAAATGGTTTTGCTGTTGAATGTGGGTTGAATAATGGTGTTATCTTCTCCAAATGCTAGATTTATATGTTGTTTCCATGTTAAGCGCTTTGAATGCTCTCTATACTCTTGGCTCTCGAGTTGTCTTTTGTTTTGGGCTGCCTACTTTGTTTTTCTGTGGTGTTTTTTTTTTTAGAAAAGACTAGTACTCTGAGGTTTTCTTGATGTTTGGAATTGGTTGTTCGATTTAAGCATCAGGCTGTTGAAATTTGATTTGATGAATGCATCTTTTCTTTCTTAGGAGATATAAAACCTCCATTTTGGACATTTGAGATCATTTCGTGGTATGAATCGTTAGACTCGTTTAGTACTTGACGATTACATGTTGCTAGGACTCATTCATTCATTCTTGTTTAACTAACCAACCTCATTAAGATGGAGTTAGTATGAGTACATTTTCTTTCATTAAAAAAGTCCTGTAGCGGCACTTTCTTTACATAAAAGTGTGTCTACTTTGCGTTAAAACATGGCTGTCAAATTATCATTATTTTCTTCAACTTTTAAATGCATGCCTTAGTGTATAATTGTGCTAAAGTTCATTGAGATGTCTTGTTGCCCTCTCGTTATTAAATGTTAGGGATAAAATTGTTTTGGCCCTTTAGATTGATTAGTTGAGAATTGCCTTCTCTTATTCCTGCACTGTTAAATGAAGGTATATGAATTATATTTTCTTTGATGTGTTGTTGGGTTTGTTTGGTAAGATGCAATAGGCTTCATTTGTGCTCTATGAGGAGTTTATGAGAGTGATTCTTAGTGTTATTCATTACTAAGTTCGGTCAGTGTGTTTTATTTTATTTTTTAGATGCATACTTTAGAACATAATCCCTTTCAAATCTTGATGCATATATGTGAGTAGTTATTTCTTCTTGTTTGAGTCTTGTTGCTCAAATCAAATTGAGAGTTATATCAAATCAACATCCCTTTAGTCACCTCTCTCTTTGTTTTCTTTCATGAACCCGTGATGAGTCCATTGGACTATTTCATTCTTTTTCCGTGCACTCCATCTTGAGCCAAGGAAGCTCAATCTTATTTTTTTTAATCAAAATCGAAGTACGGGGCTGGAAAACAGAGAATGCAAGAGTTCAGAGCGAAATTAAAGGTTGTACACACTCCGTATACAACAGTATACGCAAAATATACATAATATACAGCAGCAGTATACACTGTATACAGTCACGAAAATGGGTGGGTCAAAAGCCCTCCAAAAATTCTAGTTTTGTGTTGTATTATAATTAGGCCAAAGGCCTATTTATTTTCGGTATTATTTGTTAGCCTAGGACAGGTACAAAATGGGTCAAAGGCCCAAAATGAAATTAGGCCCAAGTACTGGTCCAGGCGAACAGAAACTCGATCTTGGGCCCAAGACTCTCTCTCACTCTCTCTCTTTTATCTATTTTGTATTTGTTTAATTGTTTATTTGCTAGTTAATTTTAAGGTTTTCCTAATTCGATTTCCCCAAAAAAGATAGTCACTTCGGGATTTTCTAAAAAGACTGAATAATCATGTTTTTTTCTACTTAATTTACTTTAAAATTTTACTTAATAATATTTTTTAATATTTCCCTCTCCCCTAAAAAATGATTTTAAGTCTTAATTGTTTATTCCCTCTATCTAAACAAGTATGCATATTTTTTTTAAATTGTTTAGCCAAAATAGTTAATTATTGGATAACCGCATGTTAGCGGTTATTTTGAGTGCCTTTAAATCCTTCTTGAAATGCTAATATGAACCTCGAACCCCTTAATTATTTTTCATTAGATTTTCTGTTTTTAATCTTTTGGGAAAGACAGTTTTCTTAATTTTACCTTAAAAATTAAGTGGCTACTCTTCAGTCTAATTACTTTGTTAAATAAAACAATTGTTACTCCCTATGTTCTTATGTCTATTTTTTTGACTTGACACACTTGTTAAAAAAAAGAGTAAAACTAAATGGACACTTTTTTGGCATGACATTGCGAAATGACAAAAATAGTTTTTTGGCTCTTGGCTCCAAAATCAACTAAATTTCCCTCCAAAAAAAGAAAACCACCTCTGACTTTTATTTTTAGAGTAAAACTAAATAGCATGACACTTTTTTGGCACGACCTGGCATGACACTGCGAAGTGACAGAAACAGCCTTTTGGCTTTTGGCTCCAAAACCACCTAAATTTCACTCCAAAAAAGGAAAATCACTTTTGGCTTTTCTTTTTTATTTCATTTACTTTACTCTTCCAACATCTTTACATTCTTTTTTACTTATTTCATTTTATCTCTCATTCTAAAAAATATTTCTTAATTTTCTTATCTTTGGTTGACTTAAATATTTTAGAAAATAGTTCTCAAATAAACTTATTTTCCTCAAATAATAATTTTTTTTCTTACCTCACTCCGTACCCCAACTCTCCCCATTCAAAAAAAAAAAATTAAAATTTTCTTTAAAAAAAAAAATTAATTTATTTTGTTACTACACCCAAACTATCCCCTCCTCAACAAAAAATATTAATAACTTAAAATTTTATTTTTGAAAAACAGTTCAAAGTTAGATTTTTTTGATTTCTTTATCCCGCTCAACTCCTGACTGTCCCACCCCCGCTTTCCACAAAAAAAATTAAAATTTGTTTTTGTAAAAAATAATTAATTTTTTGCTTTTTTTTAGTCCACACTTACTTCAACCACCTACCACCCCCCCCCCCAAAAAAAAATTAAAAATTGTATTTTATTTGATCTTCGAATTTCTTTAGGTCATCATTTGTTGATTCTATAGATGTTGTTTTTACCGTTTATTCTGGGTTAATTATGTCTAGTCTGCAGGTTATGTGATTGGCGTCCCAGTGCTTTAAGGGTCTTTCTCCAATTATTTCTAGTTTATCTAGAATTAGAATTACTTCTTCTAGCTCTGTATTTATTTCTATTAAGGTGTAATTCTTTTCTACATCTTTTGTATCTGAAACTCTAAGTTCTAATAGTTCAATTTATTCTTTTTCATCTGTAATATGTATCTTGGTACAAGTGCACTCTTCTCCTTTGTCACATTTTTTTTGGAGTATTTGGACTAAGTTCACTAGATTTTGTTGGAATAGATTTGATTGATATTGTGGTTTGAGTAGTGTTTTTTGAGAATATTATTTCATCTCTGGTAAGGAGACAACTTCCATTATTATGTAGTAAGAAATCTAATCCTAAAACAAAGTCTACCATAATATTTAGATCTCTTACCCAATTTTTTTCTAACTTATAGGTAGGTTTATAGAAGTCTGCACAAGTGTTTAAAAAACTTATTTTTGCATCACTAACGTAATGCTCATATATATATATAAGGTGTTCAATATTAAAGTCAAAGACGAACAGGTCATCACAAAAGAAAAATCTCTAAAAGCATTAGAAAATAGGATAGATAATTTAGAAGAAAGAATGAGTAAACTAGAAAAAGGGAAAGGCGTAGAAATAAAGAAAACTAGCCAAATCAACAATAAACCGCCCAAACTAGAGATAGAACTCTAAAATAAAAAGGAAGAGGCTACGTCATTTGAAGGATTAATTTGTAATGAAGACAAAAAAATTAATACCATAAAAATCTTGACTAGAATAAAAATTCAAGACTATCAGATAGAAACCCTCGCTCTAGTAGATTCAGGATGTACGAAGAGTATAATAAATAGATGCATTTTAACCCCAGAAGTAATAAAAGATTTCCCAGAGCCACTAAGCGCCAGGCAAATGGACGGATCCTCTAATATATATGAGCATTACGTTAGTGATGCGAAAATAAGTTTTTTAAACACTTGTGTAGACATCTATAAACCTACCTATAAGTTAGAAATTTTTTGGGTAAGAGATCTAAATATTAGGGTAGACTTTGTTTTAGGATTAAATTTCTTACTACATAATAATGAAAGTTGTCTCCTTACCAGAGACGAAATAATATTCTCAAAAAACACTACTCAAACCACAATAACAATTGAATCTATTCCAACAAAATCTAGATATCTTACAGACACTAGTGACCTTAGCCCAAATACTCCAAAAAAATGCGACAAAGGAGAAGAGTGCACTTGTACCAAGATACATATTACAGATGAAAAAGAAGAAATTGAACTATTAGAACTTAGCGTTTCAGATACAGAATATGTAGAAATGAATTACACCTTAATAGAAATAATTACAAAGCTTTACAACTTTAAAAAGGGATTACAACACATAGGAGTAATAAAAAATCAAAAGGATCTAGAAGAAGTAATTCTTATTCTAGATAAACTAGAAATAATTGGAGAAAGACCCTTGAAGCACTGGGATGTCAATCACATAACCTGCAGACTAGACATAATTAACTCACAATACACGATAAAAACAACCTCTATAGAATCAACAAATGATGACCTAAAGGAATTCGAAGATCAAATAAAAGAGTTACTAAAGTTAGGAGTAATCAGAAGATCAATATCAAAGCATAGATCAACAACATTCATGGTAAGAAATCATAGTGAAATAGTAAGGGGAAAAACAAGAATGGTTATAAATTATAAAAGACTCAATGATAACACCTGAATGGACGGATATAAGCTACCAGATAAAACAGAGCTAATAAATAGAAAACTAGGAAGAAAGATTTTTAGTAAGTTCGATTGTAAGTCCGAATACTGGCAAGTAAAAATGCATGAAGATAGTATAGAATGGACTGCCTTTACATGTCCAGAAGGACATTTCGAATGGCTAGTAATGCCTTTCGGACTAAACACAACCCCTCCAATCTTTCAAAGAAAAATGGATAGTGTTGACACCCAATTTTGGACCTCCACAATATAGATTAATCATCGAGCTTCTTTAATTTCAAACGATTTCAAATAATTAGTTTAGAAAATTAAAAAATATATATATATATATAAAAAATAAAAATATTTTCAAGTCATTTTAAATAGTTTATCACTTATTTGTAATTTTTAAATAATATATATGTTACGTATATAATTATGTATGTAATTAGTATATTTTATGATTATTCAAAAATCATCTCAAAAAGATTTTAACTTTAGTAAGTATTTCGTTAAATTAGCTTAGTTTAAATTATGGTTATAATTTTGAATCATTAGTTTATAATTACAATTAATTGTTTTGTTTCGTTAATATTAAGAAGCTCGTTAATTAATTAATCTTAATTCATCGTGTTTAAATTCTAGTCGGATACACTAAATTAACTCAATTCGGCTATGTTTTGAATTTTATATGGCAATAGTTGCAATCCATTTAGTCATTTTATATTACAATTCTAGCCAATTTTAACCTCACCTTAATTCAATTTTTTGACCAAAAATTGGGCCGATTCAGTCGACCCATCAGCCCAACACAAATCCAACAGTCTATTCTATTGATTTCCCTCAATTCCAGCAGCCCAATAACATGCAGAAATTCCAAAACCCAGGCCCATTCTCAATATTCAACAACAATAAGTACATCAATCCAACTTATCAAAGAAACCAGCAACAACAACGTACAAAATCGACTGACCCCACATGTTCTTCTTCTTTCTATTTCACGCGAACAACGTGAACCCAGAAACGCTGCAAATCCAGTCCAGAATTGCGAGCAGCCCAGCAACGTGACCCGAGTCCAGCATCAATCTAGCCGCGTCTCTATCCTCTCCGTACGAAAATAATATAGGTGTCTCCATCTCCTTGCTCCTTCGTCCTTACCCCTTGAATTGGATGGATTTTGTTCAAAATTCGTTTGGAATTTGTACTCAATCGAATTGGCAACCTTATTTTGGAAAAGGAATTCGAATTTCAAATTTCAAATTCACTCTTTTCCCCCCAAATCGCAGCTCTATTCTCCTCTATAAAAAACCATTTTCTGCTTCACTAGAGGTGAGAAAAAGGTTGGGCGAAAACTTACCTCACAGAGAAAACAACTCATAAGATCTGGGAAGCAAAGCTGAGAATATACACCAAAAAATAGGCTCAAAACAAGAGAGGGGGGTTCGTTTCGAGTGTTGGTTTCATTCCCTTACGTAGTTCATCACTCTTCTGATATCGTTGAAGCTCGAAGTTAGTGGTGGAAACGGTTTCCAGCTTGTTTGTCCCGAGTTCGCTGCTCCGTACATGTCCATTTGTTCTTTCGCTTTCCCTTCGATTATTTCGAGTTAATAGTGATGGGCAGCTGTGTGGAATAGTGGAGTTCTGTTGGATTAGTTTTTTTGGCTTCGACATGGGCTTGATTTGTTTTGAAAATAGTTGATTCTCTGTTTTGTTCTACTCGAGATAGTTTAAAATTTATTCGGGTTCCTATGTTGGGCTTACCTGTTGTGCAACTTGAATCTTTCATCGTGAGTTTTATCTTGTGTGTAGTCTTTGGTTTTCAATTATTTCTCTGTTTGGTTCATAGACATAGATTTCTGCTAATAGTAGTCTAACATCATGCCATTAGTAAAATGCTGAATTATGTTTTTTTTTTTTTTTTTTACAAATCTAAGTATTGTCCTCAGTCGTTCATTGTCTTGGTTTCCCTCGATTTCAAAGCATGTTGTTGACATCAGCTCGTTTATTTCCATGTCTTCGCTACTAAAACTTCTCATTTCCCTCCGGACAAGCTTTGTTTTCTGACCATATGAGCTTAACATAATCTGGAGATAATGTGAGTTTATGACTCCGTGTTCGATTTGTTTGCTTATGTCTATCTGGTTCGAACTGTTTTGTATCTAGACGTTTTGGTCATCATATCTTCTGTAAAGAGATTTTCTGCTCATTCTGAATGTATTCTGTTCATCGGCTATTTAGTACATTACCGCTAACTTGCTAGCAGTTAGATTTAGGAAGGGTGTTAAAGTTGCTCATGCTTTAATATTTGAAGTGTTCTAAGTTATCTGGTAGTTTTTTTTTGCGTCCATGATTTATCTTACTACTTCGGTTTAAGCGTAGGACCTTAGTTTATTTTGTTTAGGTTTTTAGTATCTTCATCTTGCATTTGTCTATTTATTTGTGTTCAGCTCTAGCAGACTTACTTGATTCTATTTCTTTTAAAATCACTTCTACACCATTTATTTTGATAATTTTATTAAATGGAGTTTGGAAGCGGCTTCAATATTGGAGATAGTTTGATGTGTTTTGAGTCCTGGCAAGAGTGTTTTTTTTTAAAGCTTGGAAGCTTTCTAAATTTGTTTTTTTTTTCCTTTTTTACACTTATGGGTTTTGGTCTTTTAGTTTAAGTTCATTTTAATGTGGGATTGTTTTGTTGGCTACTGCCTTTGATGCCTGAAGTATGTTTATATGAGCTTTGTTTCGTCATGCTTAATTTGTAGAGTTCTTGTCAATTTAGTTAATAAATTGAAAATTGTTCCACCATTACCATAATATTTAGGCAGCGATATTTATTCTATTCCATTACTTTTTCTTTTCTTTTTTAAGTTTTGAATTATTATTTATGCATTTATTTTTCATTTTTGTTGCATGTGAAATCTGTCCGAGTTCACTATGAACTCATCCTCCTCCTTTGCATTTCGAGAGAGAGCCGTAAAGGCTCAAATCCTTCCTTTATTGAGTCGAACAGCGGGAAAAATTGAAGAATAAGTCCATGAATCTGGCGTACAAGTGTTCAGAGCAGATACACGGGATTGTATGCACTAGTATACACCTAGTGTATACGAAAAATGAAAAATGGGCCTAAAAGAGCCTTAAATTTTCAGCTTTTGTATTTTTGTAATTGTTGGGACAAAAACCCACTTATCTTGATCATTATTGTGTTAGTCTAGGACATGTACCAAGTGTTGGGCCAAAGGCTCAAAACGAAATAGGCCCAAATACTGGTCCAGGCGGACATAAACCAGATTTGGGCCTAACTCTCTTTCCCTTTTTACTTTATTGTGCTCATTACTTACTAGTATTTGTCGTTAGTCTCAAGGTCGGAAAATTCAAATCCCCGAAAGACGTCTATCTTGATTTAATAATTTAACTAAATCAGTCATCTCTTAACAAGACTTAAAGAAATAAATTTTGCAGAATAGCTCACTTAGATAATATTTAAATATTTCCCCTTTAAAATAAGTTTCAATTATAGAATAGTTCAATTTCGCAAGTCAAGCTAAGTTAAAATTATTTTAGTCAAGTAGTAATCGTCGGATAACCACATTAGTGGACATTCTAGGTGCTTTTAAAACCTTCCTAGAATGTTAATAAGAACCTCGAACCCTTTTTAAGTTTTCACTAGATTTCTGTTTTAGTCTTTTGAAAACAACAATTTTCTTGATTTTTCTTAAAAATTAAGTGACGACTCTAAAACCAGTCCAAAGTCCAAAATATATTTTCCAAATAAAACAGATAGTATTTTCAGAGATTATAAAAACTTTATTCTTGTATACGTAGACGATATTTTAGTATTTAGTAACAATACTAAAGAACATCTAGATCACTTACAAACAGTTTTTAAGCTATTTGTAGATAACGGTATCATAATTAGTAGAAAGAAAATTGATTTATGTAAAAATCTCATAAATTTTCTAAGAGTAGAAATTAGAGACGGAAATATTAAATTACAACCTCACATAGCAAAGAAAGTCCTAGACATGCCAGACAAATTAGACAAGACTAAAGATTTACAAAAAATTCTAGAAATTTTAAATTATGCAAGGAATTTCATAAAAGACCTAGGAAAAATAGCAAGATCCCTATATTCAAAAATAGGAACTAATGGACAAAAGACATTCAACACGGAGGATATAAAGTTAGTGCAAAAACTCAAACATATGGTTAGAACCATACCAGACTTATCACTCCAATTAGAAATTGACTACCCAATAGTCGAAACGGACGAAAGTCTAGAAGGGTGGGGAGCAGTACTTAAAACAAGAAAAAATAAGTACGGAGACAAAAAAAATGAAAGAATTTACGCCTACCAAAGCGGAAAATATAAAGAAAAGGGAAACATGAGTAGTATAGACGCAAAAATATTAGTGGTAATCTACCTCCTAAATAGTTTTAAACTATATATTATCAATAAAAAGGAAATTTTAGTAAGAACTGATTGCGAAGCTATTGTAAATTTCATCAAAAGATAGATGGAAAAAGTAGTAGTAAAAGAAGATGGTTAAATTTTTTAGATGCCACGTCAATATATAATATATCCCTCGAATATATCAAAGGGAAAGATAATTCGTTAGCAGACTCATGAAGACTAACTGTTTATTTTCAGCATGAGTACAGGGAAAGACAAAGCCAGGGCCTCCAGGTCAAGGAGCACTACAGACGGAATAGACAAAGACTTATATCTCCAGACTTTACAAAAGAATACCTTGTTCAAACCCCAGACAAAATTAAATGAAGAAAGATTGAACGTCCCAACCATTAAGAGACTGCATTTCGAAAGACAAAATTTAATATTTTACCCTCCATCCAACTTAAGTTTTAGAATAAAGCCAGAATCAAAGATAGATAGACCACATAGGTATTTGATAGACAATTTATGGATAGCATATAACAAAGTGCCACGAGACAATAGTTACTTCATTTCAGTAATGAGTTCACTAAGCCATTATTTTACAGAAAAAAAATGAAGACAAAAAATTCAAGTTTTATGTGGTAGTCCAAGGAAGACTGACAGGAATTTTTCAGACATGGACGGAAGTAATAGACCCAATAAAAGACTTCCCCACTCCCCTCTTCAAAGGATTCAATGACCTAAACGAAGCTCTAGATTACACAAGGGGAACTCTTGGACCAAATTATTTTCTAAGTCCAGCTTTAAGACAAATCACAAATCATTTCCCACAATATAATATCCAGAAAGACACAGACAAAATAATATTTTGCGACCACTGCTCTGCAATGACAGACGGTTTCAAAAGACAAAACCAGACCATCGAGAGGCTCGAAAATGAAAAAGAAAAAATGACGCAACACATCTACCTTTTACAAGAAAGAATCAAAATTTTACATTTTGAAATCAATCAGACCCAACCATTACAAACAAAAGATCATCCAAAAGAACAACTGAGTTCTCCATCTCGGTCTAAAATTGATAAAAAGGGTGTACATTCCCCAAAGAATGTAGAAGAAGCTAATGTACCGGCTAAAGGTACAACTAGTTCCGTTCAAACAGTAGCGTGTAAAGACTTATCAAATTCGTTGATGGCTGACACTTTGCCAAAAAATGTAAGAATATTACAAGCTAGTTTTAATATAACAAGAACTACAGAACAGGGAAAAAGGACTAAATCATTCTTGTTAAAAAGAAAGAAAGACAAAAGAATTGAACTAATGATACAAAATTCCTTCCAGAAGTTACTTAGTGAAAAGACCAAAGAAGTCATAAGTAAAAATCCAAAACCCAAACCAGAAACTCCAGACACAGAATATTCAGGAAGTAACTATTACAGAAGTGAATATAATCCATCCCTAGAATAATTTGCCCAAGACCCAAACGAAGACGACGACTCAAGGATGAGTTTCGACTCCATAGAGTTACACAACTTAGACACGTAGAAAATACGTAAGCAATGACGAATCAAGAGAAAAGACAAAGAAAATATAGGTAAGCCATGACGTAATACACCACTAGTCTAAAGCTGACAAGAAAGAGGACAAAAAAATTTGGAAACGTTTTTCAAAGCCATGTGACGATGGGGCCAAAAGAGCACTCGACAGGTAAAAGAAAGACTATTTAACATTTTGAAATCCAAATTTCAAATCCGGAGAAAGTCTTCCTCGCCTATAAATACTAAACCATTTTCAAGAAGAATGTAGAGAGGAAAGAGCAAGCGGAGCATAGCAAAGAGAAATTAGTTTTAAAAGTTAGCTTTACATATTTCCCTTCCCTACAATAAAAAAAGAGTGAAGTGAGTTTGTAAAAAGAGTGTGAGTGTTTAGTTTTTCTTAAGTAGCTGCAAAGTCACTCGGGGACTCTCGAAAGGAAAACCTCTCTCCGATCACTATCAATGTAAGTAGTTATGTGTTTTCTAGATCTTAGTAGTTTCTCCCAGTTTATGTATATTGATATTATGTACTGGTATATATAATACTGTTATTATAATATGATGTTCATACATGTATTGTTTACACCCATATAATGGGTCATTACTTACTCTTAGTAAATGGTTAGTTCTCTACCCTCTTAGTAACAATGATGGATTAACCTGTAAATACCTAGGAAAGTTGAAAGTACGCCATGGTCAGAGAATTGAAGGACTGTGTATCC
This sequence comes from Solanum chiquidenum, assembly GCA_029582725.1. Lineage (NCBI taxonomy): Eukaryota > Viridiplantae > Streptophyta > Magnoliopsida > Solanales > Solanaceae > Solanum > Solanum chiquidenum. The sequence continues at coordinate 26,779 of JAJOOS010003967.1, forward strand.
CGGGCTTTGGTTAAAGAAGAAGTTTCTAAGAGGGTAGACTTTGTCTATTCCGTCTGTAGTTTTTTACCAAAATGGAGCACTAATATAAATCATCTTGCTTATGCAGATGACACTATTATCTTTGCATCAGCTAATGCATATTCTTTGAATAAAATAGTGTCACTGTTACAAGATTATGAGACATAATCTGATAAAAAAGTGAATAAGGATAAAAGTTTTGTGTATTTACATCAGAATGCTGCAACGGGAGGTAAACAACTAGTGGAAGAATGTACAGGTATAAAAAGGGGTCAGTTCCCTTTTAAATACCTAGGTTGCCCTATCACTCATTCAAGAAAAAGAAAAGAACACTATGCTGAACTTATTCAGAGGGTGAAATCAAAATTGCAAGCATGAAAAGGAAATATGTTATCATATGGAGGTAAAGAGGTATTGATTACTAGTGTATTACAAAGTATTCCCATTTATGTGCTTTCTGCAATTGTTCCTCCTAATTGTGTCTTAAAAGAACTTCACAGGATTTTTGCTAAATTCTTTTGGAGTAGTAAAGTCACAAGTAGGAGTAAACATTGGGCTGCTTGGAAAAAAGTATGTTTACCCAAACAAGAAAGGGGATTAGTATATAGGTCTATGTTTGATATCTCAAAAGCCATGTATGCAAAACTTTGATGGAAATTTAGAACACAAAAGTCCCTGTGGTCAAAACTTTATGTGGAATAAGTATTGTAAGAAGCAGATTCCTACACTTGTTCAATGGAGAGGGGGTACACAGGTGTGGAAGAACATGCTGGAGA
>JAJOOS010003968.1:0-20204 GCA_029582725.1 Solanum chiquidenum
TTTTCCGTTTAGTTCATCATAACATAAATATTTAACGACAGAATAAACTCTATCAATCTTATGTAGGTAGATTCAATTATTTATGATAGTACATAAATATTTTTAATATAAATATGTTTATTTGTATACAAAATTTGAGTTGAAGATGGTTGTCTAGGTCTTGGCGGGTAAGTGACTTCACAACTTTTGATGCTTAATTTAACGACAGAAATTAATCAATAAAAAAAGTTTAGGATTTGGAACAAACCTTTGTCATTTAGTAGCCTCGAGAGATTTAACTTCTCAAAAAATGTACTTATGTTTATCCTTAATTTATGTGTTACTGTTTTTTTTATTCTGTCTTAAAATGAATATCATTTTTTATAATTAAAAATATATTAACTTTAAATTTTTGCTCTTATTCTTAATAAATTAATTCATCTAAATATTTTATATATTTATTTTAGATTATAATTTTTTATATGCTAATTCAAACCACGTATACTTGAAGTGAGACAGAAGAGTAATACTTCATTCTTTATTGACATAGAACAAAAATTGTTTGCACATGTGGACCACATTAACTGTGTCTCTAGGAGAATATGTGTGGACCATCCGAAGAAAAAAGATCATTAATTATGAATAATAAAAAATATTTTTATATGAAAATATATTTTTTTAAATGACTTTTCGATAAAAATAGAAATAATAAGTTTAATAAATGACATCCTATTCCGATTGCTTCCTCTTCATCCTCAACACTTAATTCCGACTTCAGATCCCACACCACCACCACCTCTTCGCGCTATTGCTCCTCCCCTTCTCTTCTCCTCAACACCTAATGGTTATCATTTTTAGTTCTTTAATATTTGTTTAAATTATATAAAATATCCATGAAATAATATTTTTATAAACTTATTAAATATAAAAAAATTAACTTATTTTTCACGAAACCTAACCTTAAATATATGAAAGAAAGTAAAGGTGGGGAAGGGCTAATGTGAGGGAGGTCATATCTTGTTTAATACATATATTTCAAACTTCATTATAAGTAAAGGAATTTTACGTTTCTTGCTACAATAAATCAAATTTCATATTCCAATAAAGAAAAGAGGAAAGAAAATACTTTATAAGACAAAAAAGGAAATCCGTGAGTGGTTAAATGTTCTTTGCTTTACTTCTTGAACAAACAAAACATCATACCTATTGGAAAAATCTTTTTGGCCAAAAAAATTAGCAAAAATAAGATTTTATCTGAAAAAATTCTTTTAGCCAGAAAATTTGATTAGAATGGTATTTTACCTATATTAATTTATCTTTTTAAATATTTTTATCCTTTTAACTTTAAATTTTTTAACTAAAAAGTGGAAAAAAATCAGATTATTTTAAAATAAAAAAAATATTATCGTTTTTTAAAATTTCTGGCCAAATTTTCTGGTCATTTAGCATTATCCTTTAATATTGTATGTCTCCACGAATCTTTCAAGTTTCAACTTATATTTGAGTTAAGAAGTAACATGGATTATCTTAGTATTTAAATCAAGACATAACAAATTTTATCAATATAAGTTGTGATAGGATAATTGAGATTGCCTTCCTTTTTTAACTAGAGGTTCCGGATCATGTTATGAGAGAATAGAAAACAATATGTTTGGAGACACCGAGTGAAAACTAAAAGAAAACCCATATTAATCTATCTTTAGTGTTAACTGTTAAGTTGATAGTGACCGAATCTGAATATTATGCTTGTATTTTAACTAGAAAAAACTTCAATTTTCAAGCTATTTTGATTAAAAGAATTTACAAAAAAAAAAAGAAGACGATATTTTTTGGAGGATTCATCATATTAGTTGGAAATTTTGATTTTGCACGTTTTCCAAAAATATATTTATTTCGTACTACTAGTAGTAGTGTATATTTTACGTAAAACAAGATGGAAATACAGTAGTAACTTTTTCTTCAAAGTAAAAAAACAAAAAAAACTTAATAGAAACCTTCATAGGTGTTTGCCCTACTTGACAGAGACGTTTGGGGTTCCTGTTATTGTCTAGTTAAAGGCTACACCAGAAAGAGGATAATGTTGCTCTGAATAACTCGGAAGCAATGGAGCAGAGTGTCACTGGTTAGGCAGATCTCTCACTTTTTGTCCTTGTATTATGTTTTAAGGGCGTAGATTATAAAGTTGAAACTTAAAAATTTGTGATTTTTGAAGTTGAAACGAAGGGGAGTGTAAGCCAAGCAAATTGTTATCCAGGATTCAGAGTTAGATGAGGAAGAACGGGAAGACGTTCATTTCAATATCTATAATTTGATCTAATTGATAGATACGAAACTCTCCCTGGTAAATTGCTTGCTACTATGCATCTCAAAGAGGATGTACGGAGAGGAGGATCCAGAGTCAGGATCTAGAATGAGGAAGAACAGAGGGAGAATATGGACGGTGTTCGTTTCAATATCTTTAAACGGTGACAATTGCACAGAGTATTTGATCTAATTGATAGACATGAAACTGTTCTCTGCAATTTGCTTGCTACTAAGCATCAGGGAGAATTGAGAGTCAGGATCTAAGATGAGGAAGAACGGAGGAGAACTGGAAGGTGTTCATTTCAATATATATAAACGGTGAGTGACACTTGCTCAGTTTATTTGATCGAATTGATAGATACGGAACTCTCCCCTGCAAATTGCTTGCTTCCATGCATCTCAAAAAGGGAAAACGGAATGGGAGAATCCAGAATCATGATCTAGAATGAGGAATAACTGAAGAAGAATGTAAAGGTGTTCATTTCAATATCTATAAACGGTGACAATTGCTAAGACTATTTGATCAAATTGATAGATACGAAACTCCCTGCAAATTATGCATCTAAAAAAAAGGAAGAACAGGATGGGAGAAACCAGAGTCAGGATTCAGAATGAAGAAGAACGGATCCCAGCAAATTGCTTCTCCTGGTCCTCGAATATAATTGACAAAGGTTAGTGAACCAATACAATTAACTTTCAATACTAGAACAGTAGAACTTATATTCTAGATTAGAAACGGCAGCACATTGCACTAAGCTCGACCTATGCACAGGTCCGGGGAAGTACACTACTGTTGAACGGTCTATTGTAGGTAATCTTACCCTGCATTCCAAGACCTCCTTGGTACAACTTGCATCTCAGCAAAAGTTTCGCTTTTTTAGTATTAGCAGTCAAGAAATAAACTCTGTTCTAGGCAAAACAACATAATAGAAAGCCAATGAAAATCTGGCTCTATGTATGATACTATCAGGAACAATACAAAAGCTGCTAAGGCCAATTTGAACTAATCTAATCAGCTTTACATATATCATAGTCTTGATAAATTCCCTCCTACTTTTTGTAAAGGAGGGAAACTAAATATTAAACCTGAGTACAAATATCCAGGTTTTTAAAATAACTATCCTGTAAGAGATAGGTACTCACAGCTCCTCTGCTGGTTCAACCTTTTTTCCTCAAGAAATCACCAGCTCACTGTTGAGTATCACCCCTTCTTAAAAAAGCTTGATTTATACACGACGAGTTATCCGACTCAGCTTGTAGCATTTTACCAAGGCCACTAAGGCTGCTAAGGTTGATCAATCTTGTTGGTTAACCTGTTAAAAATAACAAATGATGGTTAATTATGACAAGGATCCAATAACTAAGAAATTTATTAATATGGAATGACATTTTCCGAGTATGTATAGGAGTGAACCTTGTGTTGGAAAGAGATTTTTATTTTTAATTTTTGATATGTATATATAGAAAATTAGTTATGATAGATGTATTGTTTTAGTTTGTTCATGAACTAGAGAAGATGAAAGTTGTTCATGAACTAGGAAAGATAAAAGAAAATCCGGAATTGAATCAAGTGCATGTAATAGACTAGGTACATGCTAGAAGAAAACCTATAAATACCTATGCAATGTGGTCCTGCCTTTCCCCAGATCCCGCACATAGCGGGAGCTTAGTGCACTGGGCTCAGCTCTCCTTATGTATGAATGTAGTAAATGATTATTTGAGATAGATCTAGCGTGATAGCTCCTCCGTTGATAGTTATGCCACACAGTTATTGAGTCTACTTGATTTGTTGTTCATATAATTGATTTCCATATGAGTGATTTTGAATGCTGGTCCATATGATTAGTTTCAAAAAAAGTACATATAATGATTCTTGTTACAGTGATTTCTATTCGTCATGGATGTGAACCTTATAACACTCTGATTAGTCTCTTCTTCAACCCTTTCAAAGCGGAACAAAAAAGAGAGGAAACATACCCCACATGTCCTTGGTCCACAGTTGCACAACCCTCAACTTGTGTCGCTTGAAACACCTCGGAAAAAGCAACATTGTCATCCGATTCAATGTTGTCTTTGCTGTTTGTATTGTCGACTTGTGTTTGCTGGGCTTTTGCAGGGGTCTTTTCAAGGATCTTCTGGCACATTATAGTACCCTGGAAATCAAGGAAAGTGTAATCAAAGAAGTTTGCTCTCTCTGATTGTTCCACCACTGAGAAACCAAATTTAGTGGTCCATGTGTTTAGGACACCAGGGACAGCTGGCAATACTAGCCTCTCAACTCCTAATCCCGCGAGTGTCTGGACAGAAAAAACATAAGTATATATATGATTAAACATTCAAAACAATCATCAGCCTGCACAAGATCACTAATTCACTAAGTTGAACATGAAACCTTGAGATTGTTTCTACCATGAGATAACGAATATTTCCAAATAAATCTTTTCCTACAGAATGTACGTCAGCAACCCCTCATTGGGATCGCTGACCATTGTCACCAGCCTAAATACATAGCCTAAAAATCTTGAATCCGCAACCAAGCAATCATAAACTTCCCTGCATCAGAAAGAATATACTTGGGGCCTCTTTTAGACCTGTTCCTTTGGTACACCTCAACCCCGCAAAACTGAACTGAAGAAGAGATGCATACCTTTTCAAGCTCATTAAATAAAATGCGACACATTCCAAGTCGGCGGTGCTGAAATTGTGTTGCAACAAGTGGGATCTCTGCCACCTTTTCTCCATAAACCCTTGAAATGACAGTAAAAGTACATAATTAATGTAAAAAATTTGTTTATCACTTTTAGAATCATGGAGAAGTTAACAAGGAAAACAGAACTAGTCCTGAGAATATAAAACCCGGGAGTACCTTACGGTCGCTACTGAAATGAGTTCGTCATTTCTTTCCAACAGTACGGTGTAGAAGCCTTGAAAATTTAACCGGTTCAGCTCGGACCTGCAATTTCAGATTTTGTTTGTCTTTAGTTGAAATAGTTAATGCCCTTCCATTTTTTAATAAAGTCAATTATGAAGTTGAACCCAAATATGTGGACCTTTTTTATAAGTAAATGATTAAAATTAAAAGTAGAGCACTAATATGGTGCTGAATAGATAACATCAGAATACTAGACTGACTTCTCTTGAAACTCTGAATCTTACCATCTACTGAATATGACATCTTCTGCGATGTCTCTCCCCGTGAGACGTTCTTTGACTGGTTCAAAGCTGTCGTGCATCACATTCAAAGCGACACAAAGTCGGCTATAGATCTCCACACTGGACTCATCATCAGGTTCTGTATATTTCAACAGTCTCCATGTGAGGTTATCATTACCCACTATAACCGATTTCTTCAGGAGCTGACGCATACCCAAACATATCTGGAAAAAAAAAATGTCTCTGATAAAATATCTCAGAGTTAAAAATCCACTGAAAATGTAAATGGCACTAGTTAAGTATGTTATCACTATGTTTCACAATCAAATATAGCATTCATTTCATTGCACGATTTCCTAAAAGTGCATTCTATAAACTTCTCAACAACTTTAAAATGCCCTGTAAGGAAAGCGCGCTTCAATTACCAGCTTACAACTTTTGTTGCACAACCAATTTCCTACAGGAAAATCATACAGTTTTTCAAGACCGTTGTTTCTCACGCACCGAGCATGATCTGCATGTAATCAAGTATTAATCAGTATAGAAGAGCTCAAACGTCACGGGATTATACTGGAAAGATTACAAAATATTGTTGGAACATATGAGAAAGATCAAATAGGTACTCACATTTATGGTTACACTGACAACAAATGAGAAGGGTGTTATCTGTAAATTGTTTTCTGTTTTTATCAAATCTGCTCTCACCACACACTTTACAACAGCATGATGGGCAAAACCAGTCACCATTTGGAACCTCCTGTTTAAACAATTGCAAAATAAAGCAATTAGCTTTTTGATTGAAGATTAAGAAAAAGAAATACAATATAACAGTATGAAAGAGATACCTTAATCCCAAGGCAATCAGGATGAAATGAAGAAGGGCATCCATCACAGAGTATTAAGTCACCACCATAATGACACACAGAACATATATAGTCATTTTCGGTAAAATGGCTACCCTCTTTGTTTTCTATACTATGTTTGTGTTTCATCTGCATTTGGCACTCGAGAAGAGACCTTCCATCCTCCAAATATATATTTGCTGAAGGTCTATTACAGATGCTCCCAGCATGAGCTTCAAAGTTACGAAGACCAAATATTTTTTGGCAGCAATTGCATTTGATTCCTTCACGAGTTATCCGCCCTTCTGCCATTGAATTACCATTCTTCTTTTCGCAATATTTTACCTTAGCACGTGGCAGGGCCACATTTTTGTCTATCAACCAAGATAAAACTGTTCGAGGTATTTGATTAGAGGAAGAAGGAGCCACCTTTCGAGCTCTTTTACTTGACCGCATATCACCATCTCCTTTTTTGAGAGAAGGCCTGGATTTTACATCCGCATGCTTTCTCTTCTTTCTTGATTCTCTTAAAAGGTAGATCAGAGGTTTATCCACCACAGCTGACAGGGAAGACACTTGTTCTGGTAAGTGGTTTTCAGCTTCCCACTTTTTCACACACCATTTGCAAGCTTCCCGAAAAGACAGAAAAGTTTTTCCTTCTGGAGAACGGTAACGAATTCTCTTGTCATTCTTCCCAGCAGGAATTAATTTCCATCCATTTGCAACTAGGTAATTCTTAGCCTTTCGGGCTGTATCCCCTATCTTCACCCCATTTCTATAGGACTTCTGATAGGCAGAAATGTCTTGAGATTTCGGTAAACAATAGTCAATTACAGCTTGGCGGCAGATTTCAGGCTCAATTCTTGGTTCTCCAGGCTCAGTATTTATTTCTTCATTCTGAATTCCTCTTTCTTCTTGTCGAATTCCTGTTTCTTCAAGCTCTTCTTCAAGCTCAATTCCTTTTTCTTCATGCTGAATGCCTGTATTCGCAGGCTCAATACTTATTTCTTCATGCTGAATGCCTGTATTCGCAGGCTCAATACTTATTTCTTCATGCTGAATGCCTGTATTCGCAGGCTCAGTACTTATTTCTTCATGCTGAATGCCTGTATTCACAGGCTCAATACTTATTTCTTCAGTCTCAGCAATTGTTTCTTTATGCAATTCAGGCACCTCTCTGCATGTTGGTCTTTCCATGCAAGGAGACTGGGTGGAGTTATCAGTGTCACCATGTAAACTACTTTGTTCAACTGGGGGAACGACCTCACATATTTTTGACTCTTCCAACACCTGGCAAACTTCACTAATTGATGCACATACCGTTCCATTTGGAGCAACGTAACTTTTCTTAACCTTACCACCCTCCCTTTTGAGTTCAAATCTCCAGCCCGTCCATAACAGATGCTTCTTAAATTTTTTTATGGAGGACATAGATGGCATACACTTAGTTATTACTTTTAGGCGAGAGTCAGGTTCACCAGACAGTGACTGCCAAACAAATTTCTTCTTCTTAGTAGCAAGTCTTCCCCTGCGACTCGTAGAATTCACACACTTGCCATTGGACAAAATACCAGCAATCTGATGACTAGTCGGCTTCTTTAATTCTTTTATCAGGGTTGCTTCTGGGCAAGAGTCAGTTTCACCAAATGTCTTCATCCTTTTAGGAGGTCTCCCTCTGCGAGGCTTAGAATTCTCCAAAGTCTGTGTGTTACTAGACAAAATACCTGCAGTGTCATCACTAGGCGGCTTCTTAAGTGTTTCTGTAGAGGTTGTGTCTGGGCAAGAGGCAGGTTCACCAACCACAGTCTCTCCCTCACATGTCTTCCTCTTTGTACGAGGTCTCCCTCTGCAAGCCTTAGAATTCGCAATAGTCAGTGGCTGACTCTTGGTGTTGGATAAAATACCTGCAATGTCATCAATAGGCAGAAGTAAAACATAGAAATCATGTGTGGTGATACAGACGAATATTCAGGAGGAAATGAACTATAAATATCAATACCACTCAATAGAACATCCTCTGTGGCAGGTGCAGACTCCTCCGAAACAAGTTGCTTCTCTACCGGTTGAAGATCTGAAATATCCTGATACAAAGGCTGTTGAAGATCAGGAACATCCTGATCCACAGGCTGTTGAAGTGGGGAAACATCCTCGAATATCTTCTCCATAATTGATTTTGTTGAGTTTGCGTCTCGACAAGAGTCAGGTTCACCAGTCCGGGTCCGTCCCTTGAATATCTTCTTGACTTTTCGAGGTCTCCCCCTGCCACGCTTAGAATTTGCAAAAGTCGGTAGCTCACTCTCGGTACTGGACAAAATACCTGCAATGTCATCAATAGGCAGAAGTAAAACAGAGAAATCATGTAGTGATACAGACGAAAATTCTTTTTAGCTAGGAGGAAATGAACTACAATTATCATTACCAGTCATTTGAACATCCTCTGCGGCAGGTGCAGACTCCTCCGAAACCAATAGCTTCTCTACAGGTTGAAGATCGGAAAGATCCTGATCCATAGGACGTGTGGCCGCACTATCTAATGTACAAGCAGCTTCAGTAAAGGGTGCAAAGTACACTTTAGGGTTCAGTTCAGCTATAAAGGCAGACTCTGAAAATTCGAGCAACTGATATCCCTCTCCAAAGATCTGTGAGGAGTTCAGTTCAGAAAGAAAATGCTTGACAGTTAACTTGGTACTGTCATGCACAACTTCCTTCACCAGTTTCCTCCAAATATCTTTCAAAGAAGATGTCCACTGCTTGAGATGTTCATCAAAATCATCCTTCAGCTGCACTTCATACCAAATTTGTTTAACCGAAACTAAGAGTGGGTTTAGCTTCTCAATTTCCTCAATCACTTGAAGGAAAGTCCATGAGCCACGAGGCTCCCACTCTTCTGTAACCTCATCCCAGTCTTGAGATATACGCAACTTGTCTAGCTTTGCCTTCATTTCATCACCCAATTCTGGGAAGAAGACCTTTCTCTCCTCATGACCTTCCTCACGGTCAAATAATACACCCTCCCACCACGCATCTTGGTAGAAGCAATCGACACACTGACCATAAGGCCAGCTGCCAAATTCACAAGGGGGTGGCGATGGCCTGATCATACCACATTGATGAACTGGCCGTTCATCAACAGGTAGGACCCCATCAATTATTGGAGAAATGTTTACCACTTCAACCAATTTGCCAGAGCCCCGCTCTGACCATATAAACTCATATTGAACTTCACGAATCAAATCACTACAACTAACCACAGTACCCAAATGCCACGAACCCAAAAATCCATCTTCAACACTCTTCACCTGCATAAACCACAATGCAGTAATTAATGAGATGAAAAGGTTAAGGCCATGAAACAACAATCTTGACCCATCACATACACTTTACGGCCTTCAAAACACCCAAAACAAACCATGTGCCTTTTTGAACTAACAATTGAAAGGGAAATAGCATTGATGCTGAGATAAAACTTTTTATGCACAATCAACAACAACAACAATAACAAAAAACTGAGTCTAATCCCACAATTGAGGTCTGAGATTGAAAGACCCTCGACTAAACAAACACCGAAAAAGAGGCAATTGAACTTTGTATACACAATGAAACCCCCCAAAAAATAAACTCCCTTTACTAGTTCTATCTAATTATTCCAGTCCCCTTCACATCCATGAATCATTAAACCAAATTTTAAAAAAAATCCCACTTTCAACAAGCTGTTATCCACAGTTATACAAATGTACATAGAAAAAAAATGAAATATATAGATAAAACACCAATGTGGGTAAATCAAAATCAACTTAAAGAAGCAATTTTTAACAAAGCATTATAACCAATGAAACCTAAAAATCAAAACCCAAAACCCAAAATTCAATCTGCCATCATTTTATCACCATATACATATACAACATTTATTAAAATTCAAAGAATCAAACCTCATTTGCTTAACCCAAAATTCTAATTAACAAAAATATTGATCAAAACCATTCTTTTTACTGATTAATCTTTCATTTCCAACAAAGAAGAAATCATATCTGTACTGAAAAAATAAAATTCAGATGCTTAGATCAATTCAAAACCAAAACAGAAATAAATCAAAAAATCGAAAATAAAAAAAAAAAAAAAAATGAAAACATAGCATTTTAATCACCTCAACTTTTTGATCAACACCCAATTTCCGATGTGCTCCTTTGTCAACTTTGTGCTTTCTTTTCCTCATAACTCGCTCAGGTTCGGCCGTCATTGAAGAGTAAAACTTCCTTTGAAAGTGATTGGGGAGTGATGGGGTTTATCAGTTACACTATCAGTTTTCCAAATTTCGTAGAGATTTATGTTTTTATATATATATAAAAATAAAAAAAACTGTATCTAATGGTTTTAATTCAATCGCGAATTTGTCGGGTTATATTTTGTCTCTCTCTTTCCAAATTGTAAGCAAAAAGGGAAAAAATATTAGTACTCTCTCTGTTTTGTTCTTCCGGTTTTCTCCCTGAAATATATATATTTGAAAGGAGTTAACATGCAAGACCTTCATTTTTGTTGTGTATCTCAAAAGAGAAATTATATATTTGTACTATATAATACTTTCATCAAACTTATTTCTTGTGTTGTTTCAATAAGTTGATAGGTTATGTTTTTATAAGTTCAGTTTTCGATATTTATTTTGAGATTTTGTTTAATTTAGATTCGCGTTGTTCAGAACAGAGTCGTAGTGGTGACTATAAAACGGAAATTTAATAATTTTTGGTGCGTATCTTATAGTATATTTTTCGGCTTATCATTTTATTTTCGGTGATAGTAGTTATAAATTTAACGGACTTGAGTAATTTGGCGCAAATCCTATAATATGGTTTTTTCTGTTTTCCGTATGGTTTTCGGTATTCGTCATGAAATTTTTAGTTAATTTGTGTTTGTGCGCTGCCACGGTAAGAAGACACTGCAATAATAATTAATTTAATAGAATTGAATAATATTTTGCGAATCTTACATCTATGTGAAAAATGTATGAAAAATCCTATTTATAACCCAGTAAGTAATAAAATTATTATTGAAAACTCGTAATTTCACAATTTTAATTTGTCTTCACATATTATGTAAGATCTATTAAAAAGAAAAACAATCTTTAGTAGAATTTTGTTTATGACTAGCAAAAGAATGATGGAGATAGGAAGCAGTAGGGGTGGCATAGAATTCAAAATAGAATCGAATCGAACTAATTCGGTTCTTTCATTTTTTGGATTAATGTCTGTGTTTTTTTCAAATGTTTGCTAATTTGACTCGATGTTTAGTGTAAGGGTCTCAAAATCTCTGGATACTAAAAAATTGAACTTTTATTAAATTTTTAATAGAATAATATATATATATATGTATATATGCATATTCTATTCGTTATGGAATTTAATTAATTTGAATTCGAGCTGTCCGGAGCAATGTCATAGTGGTGGATATGAATTTAACGAAAATTTAATAATATTTGGCACGAATCTTATAGTATATTATTTCTATTTATCATTTTTATTTTCGATACTTGTTTTAGATTTTTTTAGTTAATTTACTTGCGCTCTGTTAGGGGCAGAGTCACAATAATGATTAAAAATTAAAAATAGTCATCTCAAATTATTTTTTATTTTAAAAATATAAAATAAAATTAATTATTATTTTCTATTTTTCGCCATAATAGTAATTGTTGTTGAAGTACAATTTAATTAAGGTGATGGTACATTGCTAACGTGTATCTGGCATAAATTTTGGGTCATATTTTTAAAAAATTATCTTCAAATATCTAGTTGTTCATGAAATTTTCAGCAGATTCTAAAAAAAAAATCAAATATTTTCATGTTCCCTCCATCTTTTGGATTTTTAAGGCTTTCACTCACAAAATCTCTTGAAAAAAAATGTATGTTCAAATATAATTCAAGTTTTAAAATTATAACTTTGAAAATTTAAAATTTAAAATTTAAAATCTATGAGCAAACAAAAGCATAATGTAGTAAATATCCAAGAAAATATATCATTAAAATAGTCAAAACCTTTTTTCTTCTATTTTTAAAAACGTGTTTTAAAAAAAATAGGATGAATAATTTGAAGAGCAATAATTAGAAAGAGTTAATAATAGTACTAGATCTCATTGAAAATGCCTATCATATAACCTATGCTAGTTTTAATGACTACTTTTGGTATAAATTTTGATTTTAGTCTTTATTGTATTTGGCTAATCACATTAAATTTTCAATTAATTTGAATTGTTTACTTTTGATCCTTTTACTTTATCCGCAAATTTACCAAACATTAATTATTTTCAGTACTTAATTACTTATGTATTATATCATTTTTTTTTGTATTTTGATATTTAACGATAGCTATAATTTTATAACGTATTTTCTATTAGAATGCATCAAAAATATATTTTCTATGTCCCTAACTACTTATCCACTTTTGAATTGACACATCTATTAAGAAAACAATAATTGACACAGTGAGTTTATTATTTTACGCCTATTAATTATGAAGTGGATAAATTAAAAAATTTAGATCCTCAAGAAGTTCTATCTATTTCAAAGTAATTAATTGAGGGTATAATAGGGTGTCTATTTTATCCTTGTTATTAAATATTATTGATCATCTTACACATTTTTCAAAACATTAAATTTAATACATTCATAGGTTAATATAGTAATATTACCTCTATTATTTATTGTTTCTTAAAAAATATGTCAAGTCAATAGTAAACAACTATTATATGACATCTCATAGATATTTGAGTAAAAAATATGACTTTTGAATTATGTTTTGAAGTTTGAACTAGTAAATATTATTCCGTCTGTCCCTAATTACTTGTCAACTTTTGAATTAACACACCTATTAAGAAATCAATAATTGACATAGTAAATTTACTATTTTATCCCTATTAATTATGAAGTAGATCAATTAAAAACTTAATATTTTCAACAAGTTTTACCTTTTTCAAAGTAATTAATTGAGGGTATAATAGGTAAAAAAATTATCCTTTCTTGAATTGTCAAAATGAACAAGTAATTAGGGACAACTAAAAAAGAAATGTGGACAAGTAATTAGGGACAAAGGGAGTATCAAATAAAAAGACAGTAATAGATATTAAACTAATATCTATAGGACTTAAATTATTACTCTCTCTATCCAAAAATATTTGTTTATTATTGACTTTGCACACTTTTTAAAAAACTATAAATAAAAGAGAAATTCTAATATATTACCCATTTGAATATAATAAATACAATGTCTTGTAAATGTAATAGGAAAATTATTGTAATTACTGATAAGGATAAATTATGAATTAAGTGTAAAATTATTCATTTATTTCATAAAGTGGACAAGTATTGTTGGACATACCAAAATAGTATAATGATATTAAAAAAAGGTCATAAATAGTCTCTTAACTACATGGAGTATGTCTAAAATGGTCTATTAATTATATTTTTCTTGTATAGTGAACACTATTATTAGACGGAGGGAGTTTTAGGCTCTTCAAATATATCAAAAATTTATTTTATATATAAATTATGACTGTTAACTGAAATTATACTTCTTATATCCATAATTACTTATCCATTTTTGAATTGATACGTTTATTAAGAAAAATGTATAAATAATTTGAGACAAATGAGTTCTTTTTTTCAAATTTTACTTGGTCACATATTTCTTGTTAGGATAATGAACAAAACAAACACTGAATATCTCGAGAATGTTCCTCTAGCTTCCAAGGGGGAACGAAAACTATGTGGGATTTTTATTGAAAATTGTGTACTTAAACTCCTTGGAAATTGAACCTTAAGTAATGACAAATCATTATAGTACTATTCATTAAATGATATTTTAATTATTTTTATTTTAAAATAAATACTTTAACGTTTTGAAAACTTAATAATTATTATTTTTAAATTATCTATATTTATATAATTAAGAATTAATAATTATTTTTTAATTAAGAATAAATTAGTAATTTTATTTTTTTAGGAATAAGAAATTTTAAGAGAGGTCTTCAAGATTAAAAAAAAACTCACATTTTAAAATGTAGGAAATAATATTTTCAAATTACTTCATATATATGTATCATTAAACTGATTCTTATACTGAAAATGGCTTTTAAAATGACGGAAATACTATTTCAAATTACTTCATTATCATTATATTTGATTCTTATACTGAAATAGATTTTATTTTTAGTTATCCACTTAAACAAATTAAGAGGAAAAAAATATTATTGGTTTTCAATATTAGTACTCACTCTAGTCCATATTAAGTGCAGTTTTGAAATTTTTTTATAGTTCAAATAAATGAACAATTCAAAGTTCAAGAAAATTCTTAATGTTTTTTTACTAATTTATTCCTAATTTAATGAATTTTGATTAAATCTCATTAAATATATTTTTTAAAGAGTATGTCAAACCCCCAATGATTCACTTAATATGGACTAGAGGGAATATTAGTCAAATTAAGATTTTCAAAATATATAATAAGGTAAGTTTAATAAAATAAATCTATAATACATATTTTTAAGGACAGTGTCAAATCAACACAAGCCATGAAGTAAAATTATAAAATAGGAATATTTGTCGTTTTCAAAATTTAAGAAATAATTTTTTTTTCTATTTTATCGTTAATAGTTAGTATTAATTATCGTAAATACCTCAATTATAATTGATGTTATTATTATTTAAATAGTAATAATGAGAACAATATTTAAAACCACTTCTAAATAATAATATTTAATAAATATAAAAAATCAAAATAAATAATTTGAAACGGATAATATATATTTTTATTGCCGGAGTGATGCACGTTTAGATTATAATAAAATAGTGGTAACGGAATCAAATAAATGCAACGAATGGGGGGGGGGGGGATATTTTGTCTCACATAATTAAGGCAAGTATGTGAGGTCCTTTTCAATAATTTTATGGGCCCCCACTTCATATTGAAGTTAGTATAATTAATTATTGATAAATGATTTTCTTCTTTAATTTTTTTTTTTCCAATTAGGCAGATGTCTAAATTCTCATTTCACTGAAGGATGAAAATGGGAATTGACGGTTTTTCAATTTTTTTTTTGTGTACTATTAAAAATAATTTAAATATACCCCTTATTATATTTTTTATTTTACATTTTATATTGATTTGTTCTTATATGTAACAGATGGTCACATGACAAGCTCTCGAAAAAAAATAATTCACCATAAATTAAAATATCTTTTATAATATTTAAATAGAAAATATAATGATAGCGATATATTTAAATCGAGAGTTGGCACATAAAGATGAAAAAGTAGGGGTATGCATCGATCGGTTCGTTTTATAAGTTTTTTGATTTTTAAATTTGCTAAATTAATAATCAAATCGATAGATATTTTTATCGATTTTGACCTTAACGGTCCGATTCGGTTTAATCAATAAAAAAATGCTTTTAAAACATTTGTATGACTTCTCCAACAACTAGACGCGACAAGACAATAATGTAACTTTACAAATGCTCATAAATAGAAACAATAATAACTAACATGAAAAGAATTATATAAGTATAACACAAAGAGAAATTAAGAGGAATAGAGTCCTTACTTTTGGTTTTGACATTTTGTATAATGTGAAGTTGCGAACTCAAAGTAAGTGTGGAGTGTAAACTGAAGCCTAAATGACAAAGGCAACAACTAGTAGGATATTGAGATTACTATTTCATATTTATGCACGGTAAAGTGATAAAGTACTATAGTTTTAATGAGTTATCAGTTTACCCAATTATCAAATATTCAAAAATTAAAATCGAATCGAAAAATCGATAATTATTTATTATAAAATTATTAATAAACCGTTAACCCAATAACTCAATAATAATAAGTCAATAACACTTTTTAGATAGTACTGCTATAGTTTTAATTTATTAATCGATTCAATTTTTAATTCACCCTTTTATGCGTTTTTTTTACAATTTGAGATAGTATTGCTATGGTTATGTGAAGAACAAATTTGGTGATTAACAGAAATGTCAGTTACCAAAAAAATAAAAATAAATTATCCACCCCTGTAAAAAAGGCTTTAAAGTTGACGGCGAAAGTATATATTATAAAATAGCATTGCTAAAAGCAAATATAACTTAATTCTTAGAGTATATAAGGACAAATCTATCCCTTTTTTCTTTGGGTTAGAAAATCCGTGGAAGAAGTGGTGGAGGTACTTTTGTCGTAGAGATCTTACTATTTTTAACCAGACAATTAAAAAGATTTCACCTACTTAGCCGCAATTATTTATACATATATATTAATTAATCCTAATTCATCGGTGACTCCTTAAAATTGATACGAATAGCAGATGGTTCATCCCCCTTAATCAAAAGATAAATTAATAATGAGGCTAAAGAAGGTCCAACAACGTGCGATATGTGGATTTGATTCACCCTTAGTAATGAGAGGATCACCAGTAGATTGGGTCGCATACATTGGAGCAAGAGAGTACTGGCTCGCCGCTGTGGATGTAGGTGTTCCCATACAGCTCATGTAGAGTCATTTTGACACTCTTTTTTCAATCAACAAAAATATATGAAGTGTGTGTTACACTCACAAATAACATGTAAAATGACTAATTAAGCGATGACATTTGTCATTTGTGTCAAAAATAATTCTTAAAGAATAAATTTTGAGTAAAAATATAAAGCAATCAATCAATCAATGACATATGAATTTTTGCCCAAATAGTTTTTTTTAAAAATGAAGCAAATAAATTTCCCCAGGACCCCATCCACCCCCACAGTCTTCTTCTCCAAACACCCCAGTCCATTTGCAGAAATACGCCCCTCCCAATACCTCCCCCCCATCCCCCAATACCTATTCATTTGCAGAAATATCTGCAGACGATTTTCTTCTCCAAATACTTGTAAAAACATCTTGAGAGACACTCCCACTTGTACACTGCTCCTTTATTAGTGTCTTCTTTGTGTCTTTTTCTTTCTGTAAAACCTTAATCACCATATTCAAAAAAAATAAAAAATTACTCCTATGTAAATATTAAATTCTTTCGGGAAAGAATCTCATGAATTAATTTACTAAGTAAATTTTGAAATGGGTCTATTTCTAAATTTCTAAAACAATTTCCATCATTTTTCATCAGTTTACGATGACTACTTTTATTCTCCATCTTTGGATGTTTAAGTTTCAGAAATAGTGGCTGAAGATAGGAAAGAAGCAGAAGAAAAAAATTAAAAAGTCAACTAAATAGGTTTTCACGCGGAGTCAACGAGTGCATTACCCTTACTAAACCATGCAAGCAAAAGTATCAAAATGACACAATGATTCCCTACATGAGGTGTCTAATATAAACATTGTCCAGTTAAGGTGTCTAAGTGAAATTTTGTGCCAGCTTTAAGGGGTCATCGATGAGTTAGGCTTATTAATTATATTAAAAGAGGCGGATCCACTTTTGAGATAGTGAGTGCATATGTACATGTTAACTTCGAAATTTTATATATATATATATATTCCTAAATAAAGATCATTTAATTAAATCTGCACCTTAAAACACATAAACTAAGTTGGTGTAGTGGTCCAATATTGTTTATCGTGTTGCACAACTCGTACGTCTTGAGATTTATCCTGGGTGTTGTAATTTTTTTTTGTCAATATTTTTTTGCAAAATTCGAACTAGCAATCTCAAAGTAGAGTCAAAATCTTCAAATAATAGAGTGAACCATGTTACATTTTATTTAATTTATATTTATATATACATTCGATTTCATACTTATTTGAGAATATTTTATGTTCATCGATAGTCCAACTCACCTGCATCAGCTTTAGGTAGTTCCCCTGTCGTTTACATATCCTTGGTTCGACTTTGATTATATATCTATTACTAATATAATAATTGTAATGATTAAAATTTATCAGGCACTTTGATAGGCTATTGTATTGAAAGTGCTATCTATACTTTTAAAATATGAAATTTTATGAATAAGAGAGAAATTTTATGAAAGAATGAATTGTATTTTTTTTAAATATCTCGCATAAAAAATTTGAAATATCTCGCATAAGAAATTCGAAAGAGCAACCTAATTCAATTGTGTTTATGTACGATTCGTACTAAATTAGATAAATTGTCAGAGATGATCATTGCATGCATATAATTTATTTATGACTTTTTTTTTGTAGAAATAGCAAACATAATAAACATAATAAAACTCTATAACTATAATTTTGATAATTGCGCTCCATAGCTATAGTTCTATTTGCTATGGAGGCTGCGATTTGTATATTTCTGCCAATTTGTATATTTGGCCTGTGAATATACAAATAGGATAGGTATATACAATTTCCGTATTTATACCATCAGGAATCGAGTTATACAAATTCTCGATTTATACAAATTAGGCGAATCGCAAGAATTGGGAAAATTGTAGCCGCGAATTATAGTTTTCTTAAATTATAGTTATAGTACCTAATATAGGCTAAATATTTGTTATTCAGCATAATTTTCCCTTTATTTATTTATTAATTAATTAATGGAAGAGGATACATATTTGAGCTATGCAAATTATATGCTTCGTTTGGGCCGGATAGCTACGTTCCCTTTCCACCTTGTCATCATTTATGATATTTCTCATGCCAACTTTTTGTATGATTTAAAAAAAATTATATTTAAGTCGTAATATATAAGTAGATACTTAAATTTAATTTGATTTGGCAAATAAATACTTTAATTTTGATAGTATACATTTTGACACCTGTTGAATTTGATTTTAGCTAACAATTAAACATTACAATTCGTCCTCGTTGTGTCTCGTTGATACCCAATGTGGATTTGTAACACATAAGTTTAGAAGGTATCTAGATAATCATTTTATGAGTTAATGTGACATTTATCTGACACAATTGAGATAAATTGATATGAAGTGTCTGAAAGTACACTCTCAAAATTATGGTGTATACTTGCCAATTAATTCGAGTGTCTATTTGATAAATATCATGTTTTTCTTGAATTCGTTGGAATTGACAGTTCATTTATACGTTGTTCTTAAAGCTAGCGACTCCAGTCGCAATTCGTTTCAGCTTTTTGCTTGAGGAGATCTCTATGAATTTCATTTAGGTTACTCTAATTCAAAAACTTTAACTAAAGTTTTACTCATTCCGTTCATGTGACAGTTTTTTCTTTTTACATAGTATTTAAAAAAATATCACTTTACTATAATTAGAAATAATTTAATTTTAAATTTTTTCTTTTATTCTTAGTAAAATTAATGATTTACAATCATATAAATATTTAAGAATTGTTTTAGACTACGAGTTTAAAATTTTTCTTCTTTTAATGCTAAATAAAAGTATCATTCTACCACGTTTCCCAAGGGAAACTTTTACGTTTGATTAGAACAATGATATTTTTGTACAAGAGGAAAGTGTACAACCTAAAAGCTCAGATTGGATGGCTTTGCCGTACAATGATTTCTGACAATGTCTCATACTCCAATTACGTAAAATATATGCAATTTATTTATTTATTTGATATCCGTATTTGTATTATCATTCGACTAAATATTTATATTAACTTTTACCTATAACAAATTGTCTATAAAAGTTATTTTACGTTTATGTTATATAAAAAATAGAATTATTTAAATTATACTAGGATTTTCACAGAGTCGCTATAACAAGAAAATAATTAAAGATATAACTACAGATATATTCCACAAATTTTATTTTGTAATACTGACCTATCCCTTGTGATTTATGTTGTTATACTTACCTCTCTTATTTAGAATATATTATCCTATAGTTTGAATTAAAAAAACGAAACTTCACGATAGTGTTCTAAAGTTTGAATTGAAAAAAAATTGAACTTTAGGAAGAAAAATCTTGAGGTTCCTGAAATTTGAGGAAGCGGATTTTAAGAAGAAGTGGATCTTTGCCGCTTTACAGAATT
>JAJOOS010003969.1:0-23815 GCA_029582725.1 Solanum chiquidenum
TATAATATACAATTATCTAACCGATATACATATACAATTACCTCTCTCCCACTCTTTTCCCTCTCTCGCTCACCTCTCTCCTCTCTCCCAGTCTCGCTCGCCTCTCTCCTCCCTATGACATGTAGCTACGAATTGTAATTATCAAACTATAGCTATGTAGAGTAATTAGGCTATTTTTGAGTGGCTATATGTGAAAGTTCCTCTAAATAGAACATCAACATCTGAAGCCCAGTAGAAAAAGAGGCAATAAGAGAATATGCGTATACAGTATACATATCAATATATACTATTGCAAACTGATGTGTAATACTTTATAAAGTGAATACGCATGAACCAATGGATATCAATGCAAATAATTCTACACAAATTTGTTAGGTGAATACGAAGTAATGTAGAATTATAAAGACACTAATAGAAACAAATGAAATAAATGTGAAAATATACACTACCATAATGAATAGTTTAAATAAATAAATGGATGTTATAAATATTACATATACATTAATATGTATACATATTATTTCAGATATACAATAGATCAATAACAGTGACGGAGCAACATGTTCGTGTCAATTGACACCCCTTTATCGAAAAGTTATATTGTGTAACTACTAGGTAGAAGTATTATTATTTTTATATATACATATTATATATTGAGACTCTTGGCTTTTTCGTGAATTTACTTCTTTATGCTTTGGCTAGTAAAATTTTTGGCTTCGTCACTATCAATTTATATATATATATTATTCAAGTTATACATAAAAAAGTAATGGAAAAGTTAGAAGAAAAAGACTGAACTTAAATCAAGTATACACTTGCACGTTTTTCCAATCACGAGGAAAAAGAAGAAAAAAAATCCTCATCGAGCCCATTTAAGTATATCTCTTTTTTTTTTCCTTTTTCTTTTTCCATTTAATAATCTTTGGAATTCTAAACTAAAGCTTTTATACATGTTATTAGTTTCAATGCATTGGATCTAACATCTCTATGATATGATATGATATCTGATAAAAAATGTGGTCTTCAGTCAAAAAGAAAGAAAAAGATTTTGGGAAATGATTAATGAGACAATTTAATTTTCAGAAATGGATTTGCTTTTCGTTTTTCTTTTGTCCCAAAGAATATGATATACTCCTGCATGCAACGATTCATTTTAATTATCGTGCTTATTAATAATAATTGGTTTATAATAGTTATTTAGATTACATCTCTTGGGATACAATCCTTTTTTAGACTATCTTATTAACGTAGGATATTTTATCCACCAAATTATTAGTTTTTCTACCTTTATTCAAGTAAAAAGAGAATAGTATTAAATTGAGATTAAAATACAGAAAACGTCAATAGTTAGTTAAATTATATTTTTAGTTAATTTTTTTTATAAAGTCGTGTAAAAGAAAAATATGACAGGTAAAATAAAGTTAAGGCCAACTAATTATTATTACACTTAGTAAAAGAATCTACCTTTAGTGTGATAAGTTTAGTATAATGTGAATTTGCTAATTACTTTCTTTGCAATGAAGTTTTATTGTATTATTATTATTATTATTATTATTATTATTATGTCTTTTCAGCTTTATTTGAGTGTCAAATGATATAGTAGTGTTAACTTCTTGGAAAAGGAAGAGGTGATTTAAATCACTAACTTGTGAAAATAAGTGGACCATTCTGAATAATTATTATTTGGAGCTTTTCACAATATAATTATGGTTAAATGATTGTTGATGACAAGATTGGCATGTCTTATACTATATTTTAAATTAATTAATCAAAAATAAATAAATAGAGGTCAATTAATTTGTTTTTTTCTTTAAATAGCACGCTTTAACCATTTGTTTAAATAATTTTTGTAAAATATTTACTTTGCAAACCTTTCAAAGAGTTCAAAACAAAAAAAAAAGTATTAATCGGACATATTTTTTCCTCGAACAATTTATTTAGAACTAACTATTCATGCGATCATGTTGTCTTAGGCACATCTCTCTTTTTTATTTTTATGTTGAACTAGTAAGAATAAACGAAAGTCAGTTTTTTAATAAATGTATATTAGCAGTTGTTTAAGCTATTTTCCCCTTCTTTCCACGAAAGATATCAATGGAATAAAATGTTCTGTTAATTAGAATGAGCGGGGACAACAAAAAAAACTCTTAAATGAAACGACGTACATAGTGAAAAAATAATAAAACCGACCACGACTTACTCGAAATTAGGGCATAATCATTGTTCTTATAATTCTATCTAATTTTTGGAAAAAAAATACAATTATTCTGAATGACTATTATGTGATGATTGTTAATGATAATTGGTTCTTGTTTCACTAATTAGTTCCTCATGAGTAGCAAATCATTCTAATGATGATAGTTTGAGTTCAAAATCATCATTATTATGAGGGCTGGAGAGTTCAAATTAACAAAGAAAAAGTAGTTGTTGGGATGTGAAACTGGACCAAAGTACCACATTAAAACATTATTGTTGTACTTTGATTAAAGAAATAAAATTCCATAAACATCAACTCATGTGACCCACTGAATATATTGGTCCTAAATAGTGCCTTTACTTTCCAAAGCTTTTAGCATTGTTTTGACAAGAAAAAAAACTCTTCTTATTGTCTTCTGCCTTTCAGATCTACTATATCAACATATATATTCGGTGTTATGAATATTGAACTCATCAAATATAAATCTTAGACGATACGCTTTCACATATAAGGCAGCAATGTGAGCAAGTTTGATACTTAGCTTCGAGCTAATTGTCACAACTCACAAAGAAGTAGTGATATTTAGGGGTGGAGCTGGAGTATAACTTATGAATCGGTGGATTTAGTAGTTTAGGTTCAATTAAATATGTATAAATTATTACTTTAGAATAAATAACTTAAAAGAACTAGAATTTCGAATATATAAATTTTAAATTCTGACTTTGTTTCTGATATATAAAATACTCTTATTTCGTAAATTACAACAATATAAATACAACTCCTCAATTACTCTTGGGAAAACATATATATATGGTATATTGTTGTTAATACCTTTAAAAACATGGTCAACTAATTAGTATTAGCAAATGTTAATGAAAGATGAATCCTAGTAAAACATAATGGTCAAATATACATCGAAAGTGTCTGATTTTTTGAATTCCGTATCTCAACTATCACGTGTGAGTTTTCTACCTGAACTATTACAACACACCTCAACATTCAATTGTTCTCTTTTCCTACCTAATATATTCCCCATCGTTCATGTAGGAAAATAGAAGAATTGATAGTTGAGTAGTGTTTAATTCGTGATAGTCTAGGTAGGAAATTAACTCACATACCTGATAGTTCAGATATAAAACTTGAAAATCGAGATACTTCAAATATGTTTTTTTGTTATACCTTTAAAAAATCTAGTAAACTAAGTATTTTGCGAAAGGTAATGAAAGATAAGAAGAATGAATGTTTATCAAACAATCTCATCTTTTGCATGTTCTGTCAAAATCAGGTCCCAATACAAAGAAAACTAGAATTATCCATGATATGGGTGTGAATTCTAAGATTGAAAAATTATAATTTCCTATAGTAATTTCAAATTAATATATAGTAATAATAATTGCATTTACAATTAAATAAATATTTTGTTGTTTTCTATATACTATATACATATACAGTGGATCCAAGATTTTTATTCAAGGGGTTCGAAAAATAATAAAAAGCATATACATGTGAATAAGCCAACAATTCCAAGAAAGTAGTACTATATAGTTTATAGACACAAAAAGTTAGTTCCATTACAAGAGACCTGAAAAATCATTTGCTAAAAATATAATGTTCACAATGGGATTTGAACCTTGATTGCAAGGGTCAATTTTTAAGGAGATCAACCACTACACCACACTTGCTTTTTGTTTGTGAGGGGGTTCAAAATTAATATATCTACGTTAATACAGAAAATTTACCTTATACCGTGTAATTTTTTGCTGAGATGGTTCGGGTGAATCCCTAGCACCCACGTAGGTCCGCCCCTGTACATATATATATATAATCTGCGAAGAAGCTCCTAGCTAGGTTCCCTACTCATAAGTTGTGCTCTAGATCCACCACTATTAACCATTATCCAATGATGATATCAACATGTAACGCTTGTTGAAGACCTAATGATATAAATAAAAGCATATAAAACTTAAAAGTTTTGAATTCGATTCTCATCTGTTATCAAAACGAATTTCCACAAATCATCATCACTTCATCGAATCTTTTTGAGCCACACAAAATTTTATGTTAAAATGATTAGGATTATGGATGAGATGGATGAAAGAGATAGAAAGATTCGAAAAGGAAGAGAGACTAAAAAAAGCACAAGGATTTTAGGACTTGGTAGTCACCATTAAGAAGAGTTGTCAAAGACCAAAAAGAAGAATGGACTTAACAAAAATTTAAAAGTTGAGTTGTGCATGAACACATTGAAAGCAACATGTTACACATGCTATGTATTTTGTGTTACATTATTACTCTAAGACAACCTCAATGGTCCCTTCTTTTTTCTATTTGTTAGAAGTTAGAACAATGGTTTATTTATTCAATATTATACATCATTACATTGGAGGTGGCCGGCATTTCTGCTACCACTAGATTGACCATGATAAAAGGAGTTCCAATCTTATCTGTTTTCAGCATTTTCCTAATAAATAAAGATGAAACTACCTTGTTCGTAAAAAGAACATCGTGATGTAGACATTGTCCTTCCTACGGGTTAATATCTCAGATGGTCACTCAACTATCCACTTTTGCCTCAGAAAGTCACTCAACTTTTAATTTTCACTAAAATGTCATCATGTGAGTGACTTTCTGAGGAAAGACTGGATAGTTGAGTGACCATCTGAGGTATTAACCCTCCTTCCTACTCTAATTTAGTTTTTTTATTGGGTGGGGGTGGGTGGGTGGGGGTGGGGGGTTCTCCTATAGAAAGTAGTCATAATTATTAGAACGAGGAAAAAAAGTACCTAATAAACATAACTGCTCTATTAGTCATGTTAATCACTAATTTATATGACTTTCTTGCTCAAGTTCAAACATTTATGGCCAAAAAACGAAAAATAAATAAATTGAGTTGCAAACGTTGATTTCCACATTAGTAGATCATGTAAAATAATTCGGTGGATAGAAGTTGAATTCATATTTTATTGATAGTCTTAAGCGCTAATCTGCATTAGCTAGATGATAAATAGTTGATATTGACAATTAATTTAATAAACTTTGAATACTTCATTTTTTTCAAAACATTAGACCAATGCGCTATTCTTTTAATAGCCCTATTATTGACCCTAATCAACATTTGAAAAAAATAAATAATAACACTCTAACCAGGACAACAATTTTAAGTATGCAAGAAAGAAGAAACACTAAAGATTAATAAAAATATCAAGATTCATTTTTTTGTTTTTTCATAATGATGATCTTTCAAAGTTCAAACCAAGTCATTTTCTTGGCATTTGATAAATTAAACAACAATAACATATCTAACTTCGTAAGTGTCATATCTCTATCTTTAAAAAATACATAGTGTTTTCAACAGGCCCTTAGCTCAAAAGAAGCATAACCAAAACATTGATAAAAAGAAAAATGTAATCGAAATAACAGACACTAGTAAAATTGGGGAATTTTCTCTTATATTCAAATCAAGAGACTAATATTGATCTTTCAATGTCGTAATTGACCTCTATCCACATTTGAAAGCAGTGATAATTGATAACCAATTACGATATCAATTTCATAAAAAGAATTTAACTTTGGTACACTGACATATAGAACAAAAGTTCACATGAAAAAAATCAATTCTACAAGGTTGCCCAATGCTCTGCCAATCCATACTTTAAGCTCATGTACTTACAAATATACTTCATGATTATGAATTTATAATACACAAAGGATTAAAAAAAAAGAAAAAATTAACTATGCTAGAAATAAACAAGTAGTACCAAAGAGGATAAAAATGATCAAATTCACATGATCAGGAGGTCACAGGTTCAAACTATAAAAATAACCTCTTGCAGAAATGTCGATAGACCCCTTTTGGTTCGATACTTTCCTGAATCCCGCACATAGCGGGAGCTTTAGTGTACCGAAATGCCCTTTTTACTTCATGATGATGAAATCTTGATTTTCTTGTCTTCCATTGAAGAACTAGATTTCTTGCAATGAGCAATTGCAGCTTGAATAGCAGATTGTAATTCTTCCATAGTACTATCACTACTTGAAGAAGATGATGAATTAGCATAATTACCTCCAGGTGTTGCTACAAGTAATCCACTATTTGTTGGTGAATTCTTCATAGAAACTGGAGCTGAATATGCACCTCTCTTTATTCCTTTACTACTATTACTATTATTATTATTATTACTATTACTAGTATTCTTTCCTCGAAAACTCAAATTCCCAGAATATGAATAACTTTGTCTATGAAATTGCATATTTTTTCTACTTCCAAATGATAAAAATGGTCTCACCATTCTCATATACCTTTTCAAAACTTGACTTACATCGAATTTCAGCTTCCTCTGTTTTTCTTTCTCATCCTTTTCGCCTTTTTTTCGTTTGGGTAATCCAAATATGGAAAAAGATTTGGATTTGGGTTTTTGATCTTTGGGTATGTTAAATGAATTTGTTGTTTCGGGATGATGATGAAAACTATGGTTTAAATCATAATAAGAATTATCATCATCATCATCTAAGTGATTAATGGATTTTTGGATTTTTTGTTCTGATTTACTAATGGGGATTGAACTGTCAATGGAATTTGTTGAAGAGCGAGGCGAAACAGGAAGATGGGAAAGAAGATGAAGAGGAAGTAAATGGCCATGGAAGAAAATTTCATCAGCTGGAGTTAAATCAATGGCGGATGGGTTCTGATTCGGGTTCGGGTTCAAGTTCGGATTCAGATTTTGTTTGGTTTTATTTTCAGGGTCTTTTGTGGAATTTGTTGGGTGAAGTGAAATTGTGAAGGAGAACTCATGCGCCGGAGATGATGAAGCTGACGGTGGTGACGCCGCAGCACCACCGCCGGACTGTGGTGGCTCTGTTTTTTGGTTTTCTTGATTTCTCTGCTTCAATTCTTGTTCTCTAACTCTCATATTATCCATGACTATAACAAAAAATGTTTTAAAAAAAGTAATAAAATAAATTTATTCTAAGATCTAATATTGGGTGTTTTTATTTTCTTTGTTTGAAGAAAAGAAAAAAAAAAAGATAAGGATATATGTGAACTTGTGAAGAAAGAAGAGTTTGTAGGCTAAAATGCTTTTATGTTAAGTGTGTTGTGTGGCAATTATAGTGATGAGTTTTTGAAGGGGATGTGGTGACCCTGTTCGAAACTGTGAAACGCGAAATGTTATGTGAATCGATATGTATTATTATTTTTGTATGGTGGGTATGAGAAGGAGATTGGTTTTATTTTTTTTGGGCAAATTGAAGTGGGGTATATTTTTATATAATATATATATATGAACAGGTATAAGGTGCTAATTTCAGGAAAAGTACACTGACAGAACAAAATCCAAGGTTTTTATAGCAATTTTATTTTGGGGGGCCAAAGTCCATAGGCAAAAAAACATACTACTATACTATTTTTAAAGTATAAATGTACTGTCGTCTACTAGTACTAGTCATGGGATGGATCGTGTAAATGTACTACTTGTCTTAACACAAACTATATATGTGTATTATATTTTATTTGGTATGCATTGAGGGATCGTTTGATAAACGGTAAGAGTTAGGTAGATATTATAATATTAGAACTAGTAACGAGGAAATTTATGTATTATTTTATACAGATATTAATTATGCAAGATAGGTTATTCATATATTAGTTATTTCATTTTTTATTCTTTATAAAATAATCTTGCATAAATTTTCTCATTGATTTCATATAGTTATACACTGATTATAACATGGACTATACATTTATGGATATATATTTTAAAATTTAATTAATTGGATTAACGTTGTTTATGTTAGTAACCTATCGACTTAAAATTTTGATTGCACCTCAACAAAGATTGTTACCAAGAGTATCTATATTTGGGACTTGATTTTGTAATACTTTATCACATATAGGTACGTGAGAACTCATGCTAAAATGGAGTGCACCTTTTTTGTTTATGGCTTTTTATTCGATGTTTGAAATCGTTCAATTAAATCTGAATCGTGCATTATATGACTTATTTGATGTTAATATTTTTAACATAATTTTTTTTATATTTAAAGCTCGAAAATGGAGTGCACCTTTTACAAGAAGAATCTTTGATTAGATCAAATCAAACAGATGATATTTGTATGTTGCACTTGGGTAATTTCAACTTTAATGTCTTTTTTCTGCACGCAAATGGCTTGGGAGTAGCATTTTTATTTGTTAATAATATAACCCCTTTTAGACTATAGGTACCAAATCTTCTCTCGTGTCACTAGCATCACTTACATTTACTTTATTTTAATGCAAATTAACTCTATTTTAATGTGATACTAAAACATATCTACTGTACAATACACAAGTTTATTGGGGCAAGTGTACATAATAGTTTATTTTGGGACCATCATTTGATTTACATGTGTAATACGTATTTAATCATTTGATATTTGCTTCTTCAAGCTAACTTCAATCATTTTTATCTAAGTTTGGCTTGATTGATCCAAATTTCAGACATTTCTTTTGCTAAAGTTTGACTTAACTATCCCTTGTCTGAAGTTGAAGTTTGATATGTGATCGCGTCGTTACTTTAATATTTTCTCTCATTTTATCTTATATTATTATTTAATAGTTTTATTTTATTTTTTATCCTACCTTTTTATAGTATTTCTACCTCATATCTTATTTTTTTTGTAGATTTATTATTCAAATTGTTGATGTGTGACATTATGTAACGATAGAAAATGATATAACAACATTATATCCAATGAAATTCCACTAAATGGGGCCGGGTCTGCAGAGGTTAAAATGTACGCAAACTTTACTACTGCCTCGTGGAGGTAAAGAGGTTGTTTTCAAAAGACTTTCGGTTCAAGTATATCAAACCCAAGTGAAAGAAGGAGAAAACATAACAGCTAAATAAGAAAAATAACGTACCGTCGACAAAAGAAGCAATAATAACAAGAAAATAGAGTAGTAATCGAAACAGAATAAACAACACATAACGATAGACATAAAAGACAAAAACTACAAGTATACGACTAGTATCATTCTAACTGAGTGTAAAATAATAATAAAAAATCGTTAGCTAGATTGTTG
The DNA here is from genome assembly GCA_029582725.1 of Solanum chiquidenum. Taxonomy (NCBI): domain Eukaryota; kingdom Viridiplantae; phylum Streptophyta; class Magnoliopsida; order Solanales; family Solanaceae; genus Solanum; species Solanum chiquidenum. The sequence goes on from JAJOOS010003969.1 coordinate 9,258, forward strand.
GGAAGAAATAAAATGGTGAGAACCCGTGAAAGGATTCAATATCAATATAATGATAGACAAGTTAGGTGGCATATATTGAATATAAAATATTTTATAATTATAAGTCACTCTCTATATGTATAGTAAGTACACTTATTCTATGTACAAATTTAGATACGAGTAGATATGTTGTCTCAGTAATGCCAATCAATAATATTAAATGCAAATGATTTATTCATATATAATGTCCCTACCAAAAATGTCATAATCTATTTTCAAAAGACAACTCGAATGATATTTAAATCTGTGACTTTTTAGAGCTTCTTGATTCACCTTTCAACTTGAATTTTTGCCTAACAAACAAAAAAAGAAAAAAAGAAAAATATTAATGGATACTATAGTATATACTTCAAAAGGTTCAATCTATCTAGACGAATTGAACAAAACACCATATAGTTAATGCACGTAAGGGTTGCATGTTATGCCTCATCTTATTGGCCCCATATGTTGTGTCCACTAACATCTTTTTTTTTCGGTAACCAATCAAATGTTACATATTTGAGTCAAGTAAATACTTCAATAGAAAGGGCTGATCCCTTTAGATTGATTTGTCTGATGTGAATTCGAGTTACTTGTAGTAGTTAAGGATTGATGGTTAAATAAATAGAGAGAGAAAAATCGTCCTTTTGTTGTTGGACAATTATTTAGTAAATAATCATATTTTTATAACTTATAAATCTTTCAGATCTTGATCTAAATTTCCATTTTGAACAAACTAAAAATCTTATGGGAGAACATTTAGACAATGATCTAACATTTTGTAAGTTATAGCTAAACAACAAATGACAATCTAATGTTTGTCTGTGAAGTCGAATAATATATGAATTATTATTAATTCTAAGTATAACGATGTTCAAAAGTATAATTTCCCAAGGTTTATATTTGTCATACTTCTAAAAATATGATAAAGTTTAAATGATAACTTAATAAAGTAACATTTGCATAAATCAACCAAAAAAAACCTCATTTAATACCAAAATAACTACTCCATAAATCTCATTGATTCTTTCTAAAGAAGGTAAATGCTTTAAATGAAAAGATAAGTGGATCACAATATGGTACAAAGTGTTTAAAAGATAGCAGTTGAAATAAAAGTAAAGTGCATTAAAATTAAAGTTGGGAGTTAAGGAAAGACCAAAAAGAACATAGGAAAGTTGTAGTAAGAGAGCTATAGAACATGAGTTGTGGTGCGATGGTGAGACTGTTTCGCTCTTAATCAGAGGACTTGGATTCGAGCCCTGGAAAAAATCCTATTGAGAGTGTCACTCAAATAGATCATACTGTGCCGATCCGAATTTATTCGAAACTTCAATGCGGACTCTAAAGTGGGAAAAAAATATAGAACAATTTGGTAAGGGTTGGAGTTGGGGGTGGGGGGTTGGTGGGGCCAAACACACGTGTACCAAGTGGTCCATTTTGGAGAACATGGTTAGACCACAAGAAGAATTTTGGCTACTTAGTTAAGGTCAACATCTCAATCATAGAGCCATTATTTGAGTGGCCATACCCTTTTTCTCCACCAAAATTAAACACCACTCATATTTTATGTCTATAATATAATTATTTATCATACACTCATATATTCTAAACTAAAGAGATGTTTGCTTGCTTCTTGTCTTGCCATCCTATAATTCATAGTGTCTTTTGAGGGATGGAAAAAAAAGAAGGGCATGTAGGTTTCAAGTTGCTTAGTGGGCAAAGCAAGAAAAAGAAAGTTGGATATTATTTGTGCTTTGACCATCAACTCTTTGTTTTATACCGTGTTTGTTTCTCTATGTCCTTTCCTAAAGTGCCGATTCAAAATTTAAATTTGACAAATCTAGAATTGAAGGCTCTTTTAAGTGTGTTTCCACAAACACACATATTTAAGTTCAACGTTGAAAATACAGAGTGCAGCTGAAACTGTTAGTTATTAGTTACATCCTCCTCCGGTCTATACATAGCAAATCCAATGCCTAGATAGGACCAAACGAGCGTAGACAACACAATATAGGGTCCAACACAAGATAAATAAAGAATCATATGTCTCACTCTGATACCATGTTAAGGTTTAATCCGCTAGAAAGAGGACATTTTATCAACTTACTTATGTCCTATCATTGTTTTGTATAGTATATGATAGGAGAGTGTACACTATAGCAAATATTGATGGCTCCTCACAAAGAAATCATCACAAATAATTTTTTTCTGGTTTTTTCAGATGAAAGAATGTGATTTGACAAAGGAAAGAACAATTCCAGACCAAGAAGATCTCATTTGTGTTGTTGCTTTCCAATACTCCAATTTTTTGGTACATTGTCACATCATTGCAAGTCCAGAATTTACATTTACATACCTAAAATTTTGTGTAAAATTCCAGACTTTAAAATAAAAGTCGGCAAAAGAAAGCAAGGATATGCTGTATATCGATACTTTCAACATTAATATGATAAATCAATCAGACAAATATCGAAAACAACGTCCATATGAATCCACACTTCTTCATTTAAGTTCACTTCATATGATCGTCATATGAAATACAGTAAAAATAAGCCAAATATACGAAATATGTGCCATTTTCCAATGCTTGCACTTCTTGCTTGAGAAGGGAGTGATTAATGTATAATAGAAGAATTAATTTAATAAGAAGATGATCAGCAAGTTTCTCCTGGGTAGAGGAGGCCAAAGAGGAAAACAAAAACAAGACTCAAAAGAATCCTAATCAAACTTTACTAACTAATGATGTTACAACGAAAAAATGGCGATCGTTGCCACGCCATTAATTCACTATTTTAGTGTACATTTGAACATAATCATAGATATTATCTCTGATGTGCTTTAATAAGGCCTTGAATTAAGATATCCTTAAACATATTCCAAATGTGAACCTTTTTTTAGAAATGGCCCAACTATGTACTATGCAGTTCAGAGCTCCAATTTCTGAGCTAGAGGAGGCAAACTAGAAGTACTAATGCATGTATTTCACAAGTCACAGAAGCCATTTCACGTTCTTTGTTTACTGAAACAGAAAGAACCATTGGGACAACAATGGCATACCTCCCAATTGTAAATCGTCTATGAAACAGTCGTTAGTATGCATATTTGCTTAACTAGTCACTCACTACTGTATCTTCCATCTGCAGCAAATAGTAAAGTAAGGGTTATCGATATATTTGAAGGCAAATGAGCACAGTGTGGCTACAGAGAGTGAGGCAACTGACCTCCAAAAGGTCTCCGTCCTTCCATAGCTTCTTTCTTCTCTTGGCAGCTTGAGCAAAGGAAAGGGCCGTCCCATGGCCGTGAACTTCTTGTATTCGAGGAGCCAGCATGTATTGAAACACCTTGTCCGGGTTTTATCTCTACTTGACAGACGGCACATATGAATAACTTAAACATGTTGCAGACTGGATATTTTGCGTCTAACCTGCAATTATGGGAAGAAAGCAAATATAACATGGGATCTGAGACATTGCAATATCTGAAATGGGACACACTTAGCATGAGACAAAACCTGTCTGAAAGTGATGCGGATCCTTCCTCAAATAGTTCTTCCACAACATCCGGTTCACAAAAATCTTTCTGAATATTAGAAGATGACTCGGAAGTCTTCTTGCGAAACATAGACTTGAATACTCCTTTTCCTGACCTTTTGGGTGGTGGTGGCGGAGGAGGATTTGATTTTTCTGGGAGCTGTATATCGACCACAATACAGGTTGTATCATCTCGAATCCCTTTTGGCTGTACGGCGTCCTGCAAATTGGAGGAAGAGTTAAGACTAGATAGAAGCAAAATCAATCAAGTAAATAATATCATAATAAATCAATAAGATATCACGTAAATGATCATACTTTAACAATTTGAGAAGCTGCAGCATCTGCAGGCATTCCACGACTACATTCAATAGCCGATTCAGCAGACAAAGCATCCCAGACGCCATCACTTGCTATTACTAGCCTTCCACCAGCTGGTGTTAGCTGTTGACAAATATTTAGAATTATTTAGAACAGATATGACATTCAATAAGGGGAAAAAAAGAGCTTGGGCAAATACAACACCAGCAATCAGGCCCATCTAAAGTTGTCATTCTAGATTATAGGAACGTACAAATGAAAAATAAAATTCCTTCTTTATCTGAAGAAAAGAATCAGGTCCACAATGTTCGGAGGTTTCGAGGCATAGCTCATTATATCGCCTTACATTTCTTTATGCTAAGATCCAGCAACCACAAGTACTATGAACTCTATCTCCCCCACCACCTCGCACAATCACATTTGAGTTCTTGAAAAGGGATGATCTCGTTGATGCCAACCTAATGATGGTAATTTTCTGACTTTATACTTCAACGCAAACATACAAAAAAAGATTTCAGGGACAGACAAACTAAATCAGGAACCAATACACTTTCTCCCCCAATATTTGCACTGATCAAGACTGGATTAAAAGGCTTATAGTAATTGTGTATCGTTAAACAAGCATCCAAAGCAACAAAAAACTAAAATAATTGCAAAACCACTACACTATGGAAATCATTTAAGGGGAAAACTAAAGAAGAAGAGCAATCCTGACTAGAGTCGACCTCACCGTCAAGCACCACATTTATTGACATTCAATCAAGAAATATTAAATGCTTTAGTGTAGAACCTCAAGTCAAATTATACTGTCCAATATCCATATCCCAAATTTGACAATCATTATAGAATAGAGGGAAGAAGTAGTCTTTTCAAGTTAACTTGAGCTACACGTCGTTGCAGATACACAAGGGAAATGAAGAGCAATGAGATCAAGCACATAAAACCAAAGCATAATACATGGTACACCAACCTTTACTTGCTTCACATAGGGTACAGGAACTATATATTCACCAACATCCATATCTCCAATGGATCTCGAGAGGCAGAGTCCACCAGGCCAACATCTCAAAGGACCAATCTGAAAGAAATTTAAATCACTGGTAAGACATAGAGCACAAAGCTAACCCACTTTCTGAAACTTCTTCCCGAAGAAGGAAGTTGGAGAAATGAAAACGAAAAAGACAACCAGAATGTTTGTGTGTGGGGTGGGGTGGGGTAGGGTGCAGTTATGTTTTAAAACCAGAGAGCACATGTAACAAGACCACCAACATACCTCTGTACCGCCACCAGCATTAAGCCGACCAACTTCTCCACCACATGCTGTTATACGTTCCCTCCTATTCAATTAAAAACAAAAACAATCAATACCTTAATGCAAGAGGTGAAAGCATACTAATTAATTGGCTAAAGGCATTAATCTTACTCCTCTTCATTGCAATCAAGCCTATGATCGGCTGATAGATAATAAATTCCGCCTTCAGCAGATTCAAGTATGCATCGAGAATCGCCAACTGATGCAACTGTTACAACCCATCCTTCAATTATGACAAACGTGACTGTTGTCCCTGAGGTTTTTGCTGCAAGTTTAACACAATACAATGTCAAGAAATGCATAGTATAGTAGCAGACAATTACATTGTTTCTTCTTTGAGAAAAGACAACTATACCAGAGATATTAATATTAGAGGCCAAGCCAGAAGGGAAAAAAAACATATAGCAAGAGGCCAAGAGCTGAAGGAAACATGTATAATATCATCGGAAGCAAATACAAATTCAGAAGCCCCGAAGTAATAACAAGTCTTGCATCAAGAAATGGAATATCACATGCCTTATGTGCCATGTTTGATCAAGCAGGCGTAATACCAGCACATAACAAAAACTACAAGGTTTCCTTGATTATCTACATTTCATGGCATATTAATGTTAGGCTGTCAAAGCATTTCCGCTGCATCCTTCAATGAGTTCAGGCTAAGTTGATCGGACTCGGGTGCGGATCTAGAGCTCGGATCCTTCATGATCTAAATTTTAAGACTCAGGGATACAGATCTAGATACGAATACAGGTGCGGGAATTCGGAAAATAATTCAAAATATCTATTAGAGTTATATGTCTAAATTATGAGACATTATGAGGACACTTTACAAGGTATTCCGTGGAGAAAATATTGATCAAGAGGAGATTCCCAGAAGGTGATATAAGGAAATGGACTGATACATAAATTTCTATATACAAGGTACTCCATTTTCTTCAATTCACCTTAGCTCACGATTTGACTACATAAACCATTATATTTATCCCGGAATATCTCCGTCAATTTTGATCAAAAGTACCCAAAACCGGTTGAACAAATCCAGTAAGTATCCCATACCCACATCCATGGGTGTGACACCAAAAGTGAAGGATCCGGGCAACTTAGGGTTCAGGTAATTCACAACAAAAAGTCAACAGGGGCATCAGGAATTACTTCTCCACTTTGAATATAATTCACTCACTGGCTCTCGTTATACACACCAAATTGCAACATCTTGTTTCCAGAAATTAATGAAGAAACTACTCGTACCTTTTTCTTGGAAATCTTTATCCGTTTTGACAAATCCTGCAACCAAAGCTCTAGGCAGTGCTGCAACCCATTCATCTCTACTAAGATCAGGAGGAATAGCACTCAAGACATTCTGCAAGAGATTTTCTTTAGAATATATAGCGGCCGCTGACCCATTGTGCCCATCAAATAACTGCAAAGATGGGAGATCACAAATATTAGACGGACGTTATTTAAGAAAGGAAATGGTAAGTGCGATTATTGAAATTTAACATCTTAAACAGAATTTCCAGGTCAACAGAAATGTTAGGTAGTGTTCAACATAGAAATTCTTTATTTGGAAAAAGCATTAAAGTTGAAGAAATGAAAATGAGAAAAGGAAAAAGACAAAACTTAAAAAGCTAATTCTGCATAGAGTAGAAAATATATAACAATGTGATTACGGAAGGATGCAAGACCAACAACTTATAAAATCAAAGATGGAAACTATATCTTATAAGTTCTACAAGTCAAAAACATAACTAATGGCACAGATCGAACAATAAGAGATGCCATTATACTTCAACAAGTCGACTAAATTCACAAGACATCCAATCGTAGACAACAAACAGCAGGTTAGTCTGTAATCAGAGTTGCGCCACTGCTACATATCGTATTAGCTAGTTTTGAATACCAAAAACTAGAGAATCGCTGCAAAAATATGATTCTACGGAGGACACTCAATCAGCTATACCACCAGGACCTCATATGGGTGCACAAAAAGGAAACTAAAGATAAACAATTATTCCTTTAGATTTACAAAATCATATTTCTATCCCTTCAAACGCCTCTCCTATTTCTCTCCTTCCATACAACCCACAAAAGAGCTATCAGTACACCATCCCACACCTTAAGTTCCACTTATCCCCATCCCTAAATAGCTTAAACCAAATGGGGCCATCAAACTTTTGCAATGAAACAACCTCAATATACACCTCTATTTACTAGATGTTGCATTTGAACAAAGCAGTTCCTTGTCAATGATAATCGGAACAAACAAAGACTTCTCGAGTTGCATCTCACACAATCCATCTTAGACAACAAAGTCAAAATTATCCTTCTCAAACAATAAATCTATCTAATAATCCAACAATAACAAATATCAAACACATCAAGCAGGAATTACAACATTAGCATATAAATGAAACACTTTTCTGAAAAATCTTACTCCAAAAACAGAATATGTAGCTACTCCATCACCCAAAACTCTTTGGCATTCCGTCTTGACAAACGTAAAATCTTCGCCTTTTTTGCTCTGACTAGCTTGACCATGAGAAAGCTCCGGACTTTCAATCTTCTCATTAGCCAATTCACGCTTCAACAACACAGATAATGGGACCGTCTGATGTTCACCCTTAGACAACATAATTCGGTCCCTTTCCAAATCACAAAAAAAATTATATCTTCTTCTCCAAACAAAATATAACTAATCTTCTTTCATTGGCTGTTAACACAATCAGTCAACGCAAATCCAACAATTACCTATACAAATTAAAACACCCAAATCAATACATCTTTTTAAAAAATCTAATCAAATACACAATCGCACAAAATTAAATTTCTTCCATTCACACACAATCAAAGATCTTCTCACTAACAAACCATAAAAACCAACAAATCAAAAAACCCACATTCCAAATTCATAAAAAAACACAAAATATCTTAGAATTTGGATCATCGAGAAACACAGATCCCCACATTTCAAATTCTGCAAAAACTCCATTGCAGTGCATACACAATACTGTTTCAATTTTAATTACCTTTGAACACGGAAAAAAAATGTTATTGTCAATGTTGCACATAAAAATTGAATGTTTTGGTGTTATTTTTTGTTAGAAGATTTTGGGTTTTGGAAAAAAAAAACAAGAAGAAGATGTTATTTGTGTATAGATTTGAAGAAATGGTGATTTGTTTTGTTGCATATTTAGATGTAAATAACATGTGCTGACAATGTCCGAGAAACGCATCCCTTATTTGGTTCGGCGTTAACACTAAAATAAAATAAAATTAAAAGCTGGAATATATGAGCTGTTAATTACCTTATCCTACGCCCTTTCTGCTAAATTGCACAACTTGGCGCGTTTTCTTTTTCTCTTTTTTTCTTTTGGGAGAAGAAAACTATATTTGTTAGAAAAAGACAATTTATTATTTTGTAAAAAAAATTCATATTTCTTAAATTATGTATTTAATGAACTGTATCATATAAATTGGGATGAAACGAGTAATTATTAAATGAAAATGAAAACAACATTATAAATTAGAATACGCTTTGTATTTATTGTGTTTTTAATTAACGTAAAAAAAAATAAGATAACTCGTTAAAGTAGTGTAAAATATTATTTTTAACAAGTTTTTTAACGTTCTGAAAAGAGTTTCTACATTTAAGTAAATCACTCTAAGGTAAAAAAAAATTCTTAGAAAACTTACTTTTAAAATCTTTTCTAAAAGAGTTTGCTTAATATGGAAAGATTTAATTTTTTACTACATAAAATTATAAAAGAATAGAAGAAAATGGGGACAATAAGAATTGAATCCACAAAATTTGTCATTTTGCATTCTCAAAGGTATTTGTTCTTTTTATTGCAAAATTCCAACCTATTCCAATTCTTACAATTCATAAAGGAGTTGGATAAAAAGTTATTCCTTCATTCCACTCTATCCAATTTGATATTATCTCTTCTTATTTTTAAAGAAAAATGAGAGAGAAATACATACATCCCACTTATAAATTAATAAATTAATAAAAATTCAATATTCACATCAACTATAATACAAGAGAAATCTTAAGAAATGACTAAGTCTTAATCAAATACTTTTTGAATATAATCAATCAATATCTTGGTCCTTGGATATATGTTATTGACAAATTGAACTTTTCTTTATAAACAATTGTGCATTGAGCAAGAATAGGTCGTCATAGAAAAAATCAAGTCAAAAAGTTTAAATTATAAATATAGAATGATGGAGCTAAAATCTAAAATTTATGTGTTTTAAGCATATCATTGAAGTCATGCACACAACTTATGAGGATGTTAAAGCATGATATAACATATCAAATACATGTCTTGTATATATTTTATGTATCAAAAGGCAAATTTGAGTGTGTCATAAAAAACATAAAGGTGAATTAATTAGTAGTATATTTCCATAAGTTGACCATCCTAGGAATTAATTTCATTGAACCTATAACTCGTTTTAGTTTACTGATGAGTTTACAAGTAAATATTTATATATTTTAATGAATTTTCCAATATAAATATATGATCTAAACCTTTCTACGCAAATTCATGCCCCCAAATAAATACTAGTATTAAATATCGAATGAGAAATTAAAAGAATTAAAAGAAAAATATAACGTTATCACACCTTTTTTTTTTCTAAACGTGAAATAGAAAAATTGCATGATTAGGTATGGTTCATGTTTTTTTTTTGCTCATACTACAACTTTTCAACTAACTATATGTTCAATTCTTATTTACATACTTTAATTCCTTGAAAATATTGTGAAATTACAGTTTCTTTTTCTAAACTATATTGCGTAACATAATTCCAAAAAAAAAAAAATTAAAAAATTGAAGGCAAGTATATTTAAAACTTTGGACTGACTTTCTTGTCAACAACTTTTCTGTTATGCACTTACTCTGAATAGGACCTCCTTACATGTGACTTCTAAGAAATAAAATTATAAAAAGAAATTAGAGAATGGGCACTTTGGTAATTCATTTTTTCGCTCGATATTTGATATTTATGTAAAAACTTGACTAAATTCGAACTTAAGTTCAATTTATGAGAACGAAGCTTCCAACATATTTTTTTCATTTTCAAAAAACTTAATTCAAAATCTCTAATTAAGAATAAAAAGATCTCAGCCATCACGACGATAAATATTGGTCTTTGGTGAATATTATATTATTTCATTAATCAATGGAAGCCGACTTATCACTTGAGTCGGCCAATGAGTAACTGATTGGCACGTAGATCTATATTTAAGATTTTTTCATTATTTTATTTTGTTATTAATTATTAATATTTGATTAATTTTAGTTCGAATCACATAAGTTCATTAAAATAAGTATTTTTCATAAAAATTAAAGTCTCATTTTCAAAATTTAAATAAAAAATATTTAATTAATAATGAAGAGATCTTATATATCTCATCACATGCCTCTGATTAATGACTCACATTAATAAACAGTTAGAAAAAGAACTCGCACTATGTATTATGCTTATATTAAATCAACTAAATATATATTATTTAATTATAAGTAAACAAAATATATCTATACTAAATCAACTAATTTAACTTTATAAATTAGAGTGCACACGTAGTTAAAATACTGTTATCAAATCATTTTAGTCTAGTTATTATTTTTTATTTTTAGAAATTAAATTATATAAATTCATAAAATGTTATATTAATCAAAATCATTACAATATAGTCAGATTATTTGAGAAATAAAATAAATAAAATTTGGGGAGTAAAATGTAATTATGGATAAATGTGGGGTAACATTTTCATATTCTCCGGTCTGTCTTCCAACCAAATGCTTTGACTTCCAAATGGCCCCCGAAATCCACGGCGTCAATCACATGTGAAACTTTTCACTATTCCGTTTCCCCCACGCGCACCTCCCATGCGTTTCCATCAATCGTTACCTATCGGAAATAATATTTTTATCTTTGCAACGTAAGGTAAGGTTTGTGAATACGTACACGCGATTTTCTTCGGATTTTACTTATAGTATTACCATGAATAATGTAAAGACCTTTTTATATTATGTGTTAGCAGTTTATGTGTTATTTTTAAAAAAATTGTCAATCAAACGATTTATTATATCTAAATAGTTTTTTATACTCAACGTACATTTGTGAAGTTTACCTGCCTCATTTCATCGGAAACTTCAAAGCGGCTCATAAAAATGGTACTTGAGCTAAATTCAGAACGTTGTGAGACATTTCAATTTTTTCAATAGGAGTTGAGTTGTGTTTCAATTCTAGTGACTAGTTACTAATCACCGTTTTGATAAACTTAAAGGGTATATATTCTAATTTCTACTTGTTATAACGGCGTAAACTAGAATTTTTTTAAAATGGATTATACTTATTCTTTGTCGTGTGTTTCTTGGTTTAGGATTCTATTTTATAGCTTGTTTGATTAAAGCAATTATACGGGTGTATATTAAGACGCTGAGTTATGATTAATTTGCATGAATATTATACATATTTGATGAATGATGACTTGACTCGTGACATGGCAAATTTTTAAAAAGTAATTCTATATCATCATTTGAAAAAAAGCACACAATTTGCAACTACGACAACTTTAATCAATTCATAAACCAATATAAATGTAACACCTAAACCATCATCATCATTAGAGCTATGTAATAGATGAAAGAGATCAAATATGGAACCATTTCATTGTTGTAGAAAAATTAAAAGTGTTTCTAAATAACCAACTCATGTTGTGGTGCAGGAGTGCTTCATTATCCTTAATCAGAGGTCTCAGATTCAAACTCTAAGGAGAAAATCTTGTTGAGAGCGTCACCTTAAATTAATCAACTACTTACTTTTTTTATTGATTAATTTTTTCATGGCAAGACATGTCGATTATGATTAGTACCATATTTTGTTTTTGTATAGGTTTTTTATCTTCCTTTTTGTTGTGTTTTTGTTTCATTTTTCTTTGTTTTCTTTGTGATTAGATGGATAAGATTTTCTATTTTTAATTAGATGTTTCAGATTATTTTATTTTTTGAAAAAAGAAATTCAAGTATGTGAAAAAATTAATAGGAGCCCCAAAAATTATATCGAGCACACAGGATAAAAACAAAAAATAACTTTAAAACAAACAAAAGTAACCACTAATACAAGAATATTTGGATTATTAATTTGAAGCCTTATAATCTAACATATTAACTGGAACAAACGTGCAACATGGCGGCTGTACCGAATAAATAAATATATATCCATTAATAATATACCAGAATAATTAATAGTACACAAACTATAGATCCTTGATTAATTGTTCAATTTAATGAAACTAATTAAATCACCGTCTTAATTTGTATGGCAAGAGTGGGTCAAATTGGATTACCAGTCAACTTCACTTATCTCAAGCTTTGATTAATCCAGTTTTGATTTCATTGTAAACAAAGTTTATAAAAATATTTTTAATTATGGAAAACTAATTCAATTACACCTATATCAAATAAAAACAATGAAAAGATCTTATTGTACTATTGAAATCATAGTTTTTGTTGAAAATTTAATGAATTTTTACATATATTCAGAATCAAAATTTAGATAAACCCATCACATAAGACCTTGCATCCATCACCACTGGGATATCATATATACAAAATTCGTCAATAATTCACCTTATATCTTATATTGTATACTCATATATGACACTATTTAAAAACCGGAAAAGGGTCAAAAATCCTCTTAAACTATCCGAAATAGCTCATATATACCCTTAAATTATATTTCGGCTCAAAACTACCCTTCTTATTAACGGAAGTTGTTAAATGCCATGTGGATGCCACATTGCATGTCAATACTAATTACTCTTTCTTTCCACTGCCACATAAACTAAATTCCTAAATCCTAATTACTCTTTTTTTCCCCTCATTTCATTATTTTGTAGACACGGTTTCACCCCTTCTCCCTCATTGAAGTTTTGTTTTTGTCCAGATTTTGTGATGTTTATTTCCAGTTTTTACTTAATGCATGTTTGGTAATGCATTTCTTCATTAGTTCTTTACTTAGTTTATTATGTCCAGCTTTTGTGTAGTTTATTTCCAGTTTTTGTGAAGTTTATTTCCAGTTTCTCTATTTCTTCATTAGTTCTTTTCTTAGTTTATTTCTCGCTATTGACCAACTCTGCTGATTTTTAACAAACAACAAGCTAGTGGAGGAGTTTTGTATTTGGAGTAGTGTGTTTTGTGTTCAACATGTTTTGTATGAAGTTCAAATATTTGCTTCCACCGTTAATGTTCCTCATTTTGCAAATTGGTTTATCAAGTTATGATTGTTGGTGTTCTATTGCTGAATGCTTTCTGGTTAGCGGTGATAAAGTTTACTTGTTCAATAACATACTTCAATGAGGGAGAAGGGATGAAATCGTTTCTAGAAAATAATGAAATGCGGGGAAAAAAAGAGTAATTAGGATTTAGGGATTTAGTCTATGTGGCAGTGGAAAAAAAGAGTAATTAGTATTGGCATCCAATGTGGCATCCACATGCCATTTAACAACTTTCGTTAATGAAAATGATATTTTTGACCCAATAAGTTTGACGAAAAGGATAGTTTTGAGCCAAAATATAATTTAAGAGTAAATATGAGCTATTTCAGATAATTTAAGTATATTTTTGACCTTTTTTTTTTATATATAATAGCGGAGTTACAAAGTCAAATTAATCTTTAAAAAGTTGTACAACCCATCTAAGATTTTTATTTTATTTATATATTAACTTTCAAATCTTCTTAATAGGCAAATTAAAGGTAAAAATATTATTTTAAATGTAGCAATCAAACAGGTTGTCCGAATTACCCAACAAATCATATATTGAAAATCTTAAAGCAATTCATGTTAAGATGATGGATTCTGATGTAGGTGTCTCTGCTTGAGCTCCGGTAAGCCTGGCAACGGAACCGGGAGGTGCCGGTTCCGGTTCCGGTCCGTTACCGGTTCCGTCTCGGTTCCGGTTAGTTCCGGTTTAGTCCGGACCGTAGCGGGTCCGGGAGGGGTAACGGGACGGAAACCGGGATTTACCGGTTAGTCCCGGTTCTGGTATCGGTCCGTCCCGGTTCCGGTCCGGTTCGTTTTTTTTTTTTTTTTAAATCTTAATTAAATTATAATTTATAGCCGTTGGGCAACGGCTTTTGGGCCCCACCAACGGCTCTTTCACCCCCATAACTCCCCTTTACACCTTCCTATCCCCCAAACTTTTTTTAATACCCCAACCTTCTAAAAACTACATTTTCATCCTTTTTTTTAACTATAAATAACCCCAATCTTTCATTCTTTTCACTCACAAAAATATTATCTTCTACTCTCTAGTCTCTAATCTCTTATTCTCGTTTAAATTACGAATTTGGTCTTTGGA
>JAJOOS010003970.1:0-23956 GCA_029582725.1 Solanum chiquidenum
ACGTGATTTCAATGCACCAATTCAAGATGTCATAGAGGCTCCAACTCCAACTATAAAAATGGTGGTAGATGAAAATCTCCGATTTGAACAATTTTTAGCTAGACATAAAAAAATTAAGAACAAAAATGCTCATTTTGAACTTCGTAATGCATTAATAGAGCATTTATGGGAGCAATGTAATAATTTTAAAAATTGAGTGTTTATATAATTGTATGTCACTTTTATTTGAATTTATCCCCTAATTTATGTATTATATTATATTTTCTTGCAATTTATGTTATTTAAAAATTTAGAATAAAAAATAATTTTATATCACATTAAAAATTGTATAAAGTAATTATTTGGGAAAAAAGAAATAAAAGATTTATATTATGAAATAAGAAAATAAGAATGAAATAGAAATAATAATATAATATTGAGGAAAGAGAAAAAGATTTCTTTTTAGAGAGTAAAATAGAGAATTGGGTTGGAGTTGGTTGTCTGAAAAAATAGAGAACTCTATATTTGGAGAGTAAAATAGAGGATTGGGTTGGAGATGGCCTAAGATGGAAAGAAATTAAATAAATTAATGTTTGTCAAATTTTAGAAGATCCACCCATCTAGACCTATAAGAAAACTTAGAGAAAAGTGAAACTAGGAAGCTACGAATTAATTCAATTAAAATATGTAAGTTTTTTTTTATTTCAGTATTAAAATATGTAAGTCATAGGCACTCAACTATGTGCATATACAAGTTGTATAGTAGTCCAAAAAATTAGTTACACAATTATATTTTAGGATCTAACATTAGATTCAATATAATTTCAAGAAGAGGATGTAGTCATGTACGAATAATTTATTTCAATCTTGAAAAGATAAGTATTAAATCGTTTCTGATAGACCATCAACTCAATTACTCAAAGAAAAAGAAAGATAAAAAGTGTAAGAGAAACAAATAAAAACAACAATAAAATAATCAAAGTTAAAATAACAATACGAAGTAATAAAAATCTAAAAAAAACAAGAATAATATTAACGCTCTACCTCTTTCCAAAAAAAAAACAATATCAAATTTATGTAAAAATTGTGTTATACACACGCCAGACACGTAAAGTATATTCAAATATCTTTCATTTTATTTGAAATTTATGAAGTTAGAGTTAAAAATGAATATGAAGTTATGTACTTGACATAATAGAAATCAGTTTTAAGTGTATCTCACGCAAATTGTCATGTAGAACGAATGTGTCTACTCATTTAATTTTATACAAAGTTAAGTACCTACTTATATATTCAAAAAATTGAAGAATATAAATATCATCTGAAACCAAGTTAAAAACTACGTTTATGTATTATATTATATACTATTATGCCTCTATTTTGGCAGGAAAATGGACAAGCTGGATTTTGCATATCTATTTGCATATCTTGGGATTTTTGTAAAAGATCTTGTCCTATAAATATATCTCAATTTTGGATATAGTCAATCTTTCATTATGGATTAATTATCCAAAAATTATACACATATATCCATCAATTAAAATTAAGAAAGCAAAATAATACTAAGTACTAATTTAAGAAAGAATGGCTTGTCAGAAGTTCATGCTATCATGTGCCTCTGGAATTTCATCTAGATCTCCATTTATTTCTTTTTATTAAATAATTTTATACTTCTACTTGGCTCCTATATTTTAATTCAAACTCCAAATTTAAGGGATTGAATCCAATAGTAAAAAATATATTAGAATTATCACTATTTGACGAGTTTTTCATTCTAACCATCAGTTATTCCCTTTTTCTATTTGAACTATTAACATCTATACGTCAAAACGCACCTTGAAGCCAACTAGTTGTTGTTCTTTTTTTCAACCTGCATTATCACTATATGTGTATTAAATTATACTTCAAAGTTGATTAGGTCAACTATCAATTATTCTCTGTTTCATGTGTGAACTATCACTATTATCCTTTTTTTTACCTGCATTATCATCATTCATATATTAAAACACACCTCGAAACTGGTTAAGTCAACTCTTGATAATTGTTCATTTTTTCTAGCTAAACTATCACTACCTACTCAATTAGGTGTATCTTATTTAATACAATGGTTATAGTTCAAGTGGAAAAAATGAACAACTAATAGTTTAGGTATATATGAAACTCTAAAAAAAAATAGATGTATTTTTTAGCATTATTTCAATAAAAAATTATGATTTTATTAAGTAATTTTGTTAAGTTGAGTGAGCATTATTTTGTTTCAAGTTAATGTATACAATATAAAATAGACATTTATAGTATGAAAATAAATATTTTATATTATTCCGTCCACTTTTAGTTGTCATAGTTTTCTTTTTTAGAGTCAAACGATAATAATTTTGACTAACATTTTAATGATGTATATTTTCATCATATTGATATGCAAAAAATTGGAATTTATAGTACTTTTCGTATAATTTTTTAATATCTAATTGTATTTAAAATATAGAATTAATGAAATATAATTTAACTTTAAAAATTGATCAAATTGATATCCGAAAAATACAACATGACAATTAAAAGTGAATAAAAGGAAGTATGTAATAAAATATGCATAAAGATATTCTACTTATCGTAAGATCTCATGGGAGATGGATACCAAAATATATTTTTTCTTAGTTCAGATTTAGATGAGTCAAAGCCACTAGCTGTAATACATTTGTCCTTCACCTAATTATTTGTTTTCCTAGATTACATTTATTAGTACCAGTCTTCTATTCTAAGCTGTAAATTCAAATTTACACTCTATTCATTCTTTTTAGTTGTTATAATTTTCTTTTAGAGAGTGAAATAATATGAATTTTGATTAATATTTAAAATGTATTTTTTATCATATTGATATGAATTTTTTTTTATAACTTATAATACTTTTCATATAGTTTTTGAATATCTAATTTTTTATTTTAAAATATCAAATTAACTAATCTAATTTAGTTTTGAGAGTTAATCAAACTAGCTTTCGAAAACCGCAATATGACAATTTAAAAGGAATAGAAGTATATTATAAGAGATATTTTTGTCATTTTCTTTCTTTTATATGTCAGAATAATTAATTTTGGTACGATTTTTATTCTAGAATAGAAATAACTAATTCGATACTAATTACAAATTCTAATATAACTTATTTCAAAATTAGTAATCATACAAAAAAAAAAAAAGTATAATATTTTTTTTCTCTAAAAAAACTATCTATAATGCATATGAAATGACCCAATGGGTCAAACTCACCATATTTTGTAATACTAATCGGTGGAAAACAACGAAGGGCCAGCTAATCTTAGGTCAAACGAGGGAAAACAAGAGAGTTAAAAATAGATCCATATAGATCCTCTACATATTATTATTATTATTATTTTTTACTCCCAACAAACAATAACATACTCAATATAATATACATATATTGTCCTTACTTTAGTTATAATAGAAAAATGATATTAGATAGACTCTCGATCAGGGGCGTAGCTAGAGCTACGTACCCCGGTTGTCCAACGGGTACACTCTTCATTGAAAAATTACGTTGTATATATATATATGTCAAATTCTACATTTAAAGAATATAGATTTAAAGTTGGACACCCATGACAAAAGCTATGCCTTGGCGTTGTAGTAACCACCAATTATAATTCTTGGACACCCTTAATTAATTTTTATTTTATTTTATTTTGATAGTCACCAATCATTATTCTTGGACACCCTTAATTAAATTTCTGGTTTCACCACTGCTCTCAATTAAAAAAAAATTATTTCTAAGAACATATTTTAAAAAGAGTAAAGGATTTAAAAGAGCTATAATGAAAACATTGAGGAAATAAAAGTACGAACATCATGATAAATAGTACAAATAATCAAAATAAACAAAACAACAAAAATGCGAAAGCATTGTCAAAGACACAGGTGATCCGTGACATTTTTTAAAATAAAAGGTTGAAAATGAAAGAGAAAGTTATAAGATGGAAAATCAAATTCGTCTCAATTATTTAAAAATATAAATAATCAATCGATTAAATATCAACTATCATCATTTATGTGTCCGTTTTTTTTTATTAGTATTCAAAAAACAATTATGTGCCAAAAATGTAATGAAGGTTTACTAATTTTGAATATTTTAATAGTATTATTCTAGAATAGGAAGTTTGGAGTAAGTTTGTAGTTCCTCTTAACTTTCACCAATAAAGCAAAATTCAAATTGTCAATTAACCACTGTATATGACATTACTTATGTGTCACACAATGTTAATGACTTGTTTTTGTTTTGCTTAAACAAAATGTGTTGCACAAAATATGATTAAATAATTCTGTCGACGGAATGAAAATCATTATTTGCAACAAATTTTAAAGTGATAGAAAATAAATTGCAATCACAAATAAAATATGAAGAAATATAGTTTTATTTATCAAGATTGTGAGTACAAATCTGTTGATCATTGATTCTTCTCTTTTTAGATTTCTCCGTAATTCGAGGGCCATTAATGACGTATTCTTGAACTAGGATGATTTGGACTTGATCTCCATAATCTGAGGGCCGTTAGTGGCGTATTTCTCAAACTAGGATGATTTAGACTTGATCTCCATAACTCGAGAGCCGTTAGTGGCGTATTTCTCAAACTAGAATAATTTGGCCTTTATCTCCATGAGAGAATTTGTGAATCTTTTTGAAGTATTTGATTATCAAGAAGACTGACATATTTTGATCTCATCTTTGTGAATATTACCTGAATTTGTGGAATTTTTGAGATGTCTTTTCAAGGAAATATAGTACCATATTTAATAGACATGAACTAGGATTTAATGTTGAGTAGCCTGCAAGAATCCCAGTTAAAATTAAACACATCTTATAAAGTTACAACTCAAATTAATATATATCTTATAGAGTCTTACAAAATTTCAATATCTACCATCACTTCTCCTCATTTTCCCTTTCTGACTTGACAAACTCTATTTGCTTAACACAAATTTTATTTTGACCTTTGGTTCTTCACATACTATCTCACTATCCAGCTAGCTCCGGCTTGAAAGCATACCTATACACTAGGAAAAAATGCATCAACTCAATCCAATCATAACTTAATTATACAAAAAGAATAAATCAATATCGAAAATGAATAAAAGTGAAATTAAAGTACATGTTTGACTATAGTATAAAATTATTAATGGGGTGTACGGCACGATACATGTGATATTATACTATACAAAGTTGTCGTCCTTGCTGGCTATTACTGTACATTTTTCTGCCTCTTTATTTTGTTTTAAAATTAACATATACATTTATTTAAATGTGGGAATATGTTAATTAATTACAAAAAATCTTCATATTATGAGAAATTATTCCTTCTTACTTTTAAAGATATGATTTCATATTTTTTATATTAGAAGTCGGCTAGGCCACATTATTTATCAATGTATGGTTAGGTAGTAGTGGGTGCAGATTTAGATATTTACTTAATTACTGGTTCACATAAATTTAATAAATTTTATTTTTATTTCTATATATAATTATTAAATATTTAATTATAAATATATATAAATATTTAATTATCATGGATATTAATTTGAGATCGTTATAAAATTTGTAAATTTTAAATTTTGAATTTGTTCTGTATATAGGGTGGACTTTGACTATATACGTATTATATAATGATTCTGATACGTGTAAAGTATATATACTCTTTTCTAAGTTTAGTAATAGATCCAGTTTATTATACTAAAAATAAAGCAATTGGAGGAATATATTCTTTTTCTTCTCTTCTCTTTTATTTTTATTTTTATTTTTTATATGGATTAATTGACGATTGTTTCATCACCTTATATAACCCTCTTCTTCATTATACCTTTTCCCGTAATCACAATTTAGAAATAAAATATAAAAAGATTAACGACGATTTGTCAAGTACACTGTCTCAGCGTGTTTCCCTTTAAGTTTGCCGCGAATTTTTTTTATCTTTCAATTATTAAAAATACTTAAACTTTAAACTTATAATTTTAGCTACTGTTAATGGGATAATTTATAGTTATATCAAATTTAAATTATTTTTTCCTTCTTTATTTTGTGACCAATCAAAGTACATTACATAAATAATTAAATAAAAGGACCACTCATATAGAAGAATTAATTAATAAAATAAAATAAGTGGTTTACATTACAAAAAAGGCAATGAATAATAAAAAATAGAAAGGGCTCAATAGCGACCGTATGTACATTATCTAAGTGATTAATTTAATTAATTTTATATATACCAAGATAAAGAGCAAATACATGTATTATTTATGTATCAAAAATTATGAGTGCCATACCTTTTGTACTTTTAAGCATCTACACAATTAATGTCTTTATTATCTTTTATTTATTTATTTATTTATAGATATTCCCCTTTGTGTCAAGGAATTTAATAGTAATATTTAATTTTGCCATTTTTTTGGAAAGCTATCCATTAGGTTCTCTCCACGAAGCACTTGAACAGAATAAAAACTTAGTTACGTTAAAGTGGACAAGTAAAAGTAAAAAAATTATATTTAATAAAATATTAAATAGGTAAAATTAAATAGAGTAAAAAATATAAATCATTGTTGGGTTTTAGCAAGGTGTAATGGATAAGAAGAGAAAATGGAAAGTGGGGAACCAATTTTGGAGGGAAAATGAAAAGTCATTGTAAAGTGCAAATGAAAAGTCATTTTTATCATATCGGTGGAAGAAAGGAAATTGTTGTCCTTATATTAGGAAACACTTCCTTTAGTTCTTAAAGGGCTAAGAAGAAGGTCCCCCATCGCGTCGTCGTCGTCGCTCGCTCGGCCTCGGCTTCGGTAAATGATTGATTGATAATATTTTTGGACAAAATTTATTTAATCACACTGAAATTTTTTTCCTCTCTACATACATTTGCTTACATAAATAAAATTGTCGATCGACTAAGTTTGTGTGTGCTCTTGTTATTGTTCTTGTGTTCGCTGAAGTTATTGAAGTTTGAGGTACCGCTACTTCTCTAACAGGTTAATCCGTTTTATCTTGAGAGGAATTAATCTGCAACCTCGGGTACAATGAGGGGATTAAATTTCTTAAGAAAACATAGTAATTTCTATGGACTCGGATTAAAAATATTCTGTCTATTTCATCTATTTTCTGTTTCTGTATAATTGACTAGCCTAAATACATGAGATAACAATCTTAAGAAATTTAATAGTTTCTGTATTTGAGGTTTCTGGAGATTAAAACCTTTATGGTTTTCTACTCTGTTTGAATTTTTAAAATTCATTTGATTAACGATTAAAAAAGCATAAAAACTTTATCGTTAAATCAGAAACAGTCTGTGTAGGGATTTATTCTTTACTGTTAGTATTTTACATACTAAAATTGTCTGCCATTTGTGACAGAAAAATGACTAATTCAAGTCAAGTAAATGCTAGAACAGTAAGTGCTGCAACAACATCGGTTGCACACAATCGTTTAACTGCTGCCCTAGCACCGGCTGAGAAATCTGCAAAATTTTCTGGAGTCGACTTCAAGAGATGGCAGCAAAAGATGTTCTTCTATCTGACTATGTTGAGTCTGCAGAGGTTCATTAATGAGAACATTCCTGTTATGTCGGATGAAACTCCGCCTGAAGAACGATTCTTGGTAACAGAAGCATGGACAGATTCTGATTTTTTGTGTAAAAATTATATTCTAAGTGGCGTGCAGGATGATCTGTACAATGTGTACAATAATGTCAAAACCTCAAAAGAACTCTGGGATGCTTTAGAAAAGAAGTAAAAAACAGAGGATGCCGGAATGAAGAAGTTTATTGTGGCAAAGTTTCTAGACTATAAAATGATAGACATTAAGACCGTCGTCACGCAAGTTCAAGAATTGCAAGTCATAATCCATGATCTCCTTGCTGAAGGTATAAATTTATTTAATACCTATGTTGGAAATATTAAGTTTATTCATAATACTCACATAATCTTTAATGTAGGATTGGTTGTGAATGATGCTTTTCAAGTGACTGTCATTATTGAGAAGTTACCTCCATTGTGGAAGGACTTAAAAAACTACTTGAAACATAAACGCAATGAGATGACTGTTGAAGATCTCATGGTAAGGCTGAGAATCAAAGAGGATAACAAGGCCGCAGAAAAGAGGTCGCGTGGTAATTCTGCAATATCTGGAGTAAACATTATTGAAGAAGATCCCACAAAATTAAAGAAAAGAAAGAAAGCATCTGGTCTAAAGATCAATCCTCCTAAGAAGAAATTTAATGGAAGCTGCTTCAATTGTGGCAAACGTGATCATAATACTATTGAATGTCGGGGTCCCAAGAAGGACAAGAAGAAGGATCAAGCAAATTTGACTGAATCCAAAGAAGAGATGGATGATCTCTGTGCAATGCTTTCAGAATGCAACTTGGTTGGAAATTCAAGAGAATGGTGGATAGATTCTGGCGCATCATGCCATGTTTGTGCCAACAAAGAATTATTTGCATCATATACTTCAGCACCAGTAGACGAGAAGTTGTTTATGTCAAACTCCGTTGTTGCAAAAGTGGAAGGAACAGGCAAGGTCCTCTTAAAGATGACATTAGGAAAAGTGGTGACTTTGAACAGGGTCTCGTATGTTCCAAAATTACGCAAGAATTTAGTTTCTATACCAGTTCTGACTAAGAACGGATTCAAATGTGTATTTGTTTATGATAAAGTTGTAGTGAGTAAGAATGAGATATATGTAGGAAAAGGTTACCTAACTGAGGGGCTCTTTAAACTCAATGTAATTGCAGTTGATATGAATAAAGATTCTGCTTCTTCTTACTTGCTTGAGTCTAAATGTTTATGGCATGAACGTATGAGACACGTTAATAACAAAATCTTGCGAAAACTGATTAACTTAAATGTTTTGCCTAAATTTGAGTGCAATAAATCAAAATGTCAAGTTTGTGTTGAATCTAAGTATGCTAAGCATCCTTATAAATCCGTTGAAAGGAATTCATATCCCTTAGAACTGATTCACACTGACATTTGTGACATGAAGTCAACACCAACACGTGGTGGAAAAAATATTTCATAACTTTTATTGACGGTTGAACTAGATATTGTTATGTCTATTTGCTAAATGGTAAGGATGAAACAATAGAAGCATTTAGGCAATATAAAACTGAAGTTGAAAATCAGTTGGATAGAAAGATCAAAATGATCAGAAATGATAGAGGTGGAGAATATGAATCTCCATTTGCAGAAATATGTTTGGAAAATGGAATAATCCATCAAACTATTGCTCCTTACTCTCCCCAATCTAATGAAATTGCGGAAAGGAAAAATCAAACTTTAAAGGAAATGATGAATGCCTTACTTATAAGTTCAGGTTTACCACAAAACTTGTGGGGGGAAGATATCCTTACAGCAAATCGAATACTCAATAGAGTGCCTCACTCGAAGACACATGTTATTTCATATGAGAAATGGAAAGGTAGAAAACCCAACTTGAAATATTTCAAAGTGTGGGGGTGTCTAGCCAAAGTCCAGGTTCCTATACCTAAGAGTGTGAAAATAGGGTGTAAGACTGTGGATTGTGTATTCATTGGATATTCCACAAATAGTAAGGCATGTCAATTTTTGGTTCATAAGTCTGAACATCCGGATATTCATGATAATACGGTAATGGAATCAGATAATGCTGAATTTTTTGAACATATCTATCCGTATAAAACTAGACTTGAGTCATCTAGTGGGGGGTCTAAACAACCTCGAGAAGAACCAAAAGAGAATGAAACCAAGAAATAGAGTTCAAGGTGCAGTAAATGTCAAAGGACATCTATTTCATTTGGATATACTTTTGTAACATTCCTTCTTGAAAGTGAGCCTCAAATATTCAAGGAAGCGATGTTGTCTAGCGACTCAACCTCTTGGAGGGAGGCTGTCAATAGTGAGATTGAATCAATCTTAAGCAATTATACCTGGGAGTTGGTTGATCTTCCTCCAGGGAACAAATCCTTGGGTTCAAAATGGATCTTCAAAAGAAGATGAAAGATGATGGAACTATTGACAAATATAAAGCAAGACTTGTTGTCAAAGGCTTTGGACAGAAAGAAGGTCTTGATTATTTTGACACATACTTGCCAATGACTAGAATTACATCAATTCGGATGTTAATTGCCCTAGCTGCAGCATACGGTCTTGAAATCCATCAAATGAATGTGAAAATCGCCTTCTTAAATGGAGAGCTAGAGGAAGAGATTTACATGCAACAACCTGAGGGCTTCGTAGTTCTCGATAAATAAAAGAAAGTATGCAAATTTGTTAAGTCACTTTATGAACTAAAACAAGCACTAATACAATGTCATGCAAAGTTTGATCAAACCATGTTGTCAAATGAATTTAAGATCAATGAATGTGATAAATGTGTTTACATTAAAGACACTCCAAATCAGGAAGTCATTGTATGCCTATATTTGGATGACATGCTGATAATGAACAAGGACATTGCCAATGTAAAAGCTACTAAGCGTATGCTCGCTAGTAAGTTTGATATGAAAGATCTAGGAGTTATCGATTTGATATTGGGAATTAAGATTCATAAAACTTCTAACGGTCTAGCATTGTCTCAATCTCATTATATTCAAAAGGTACTTGAAAAGTTCAAGTATTTAAATTTTAAAAGGGCAAAGACCCCAATTGATGTGAACCTTAATCTTGCTAAGAATAAAGGTGAAAGTCAGTCTCAATTGGATTATGCCAGAGTATTGGGAAGTTTGATGTATGTCATGAATTGTCCACGACCAGACATAGCCTGTGTTATAAGTAAACTTAGTCGATACACAAGTAATCTCAATCAAAATTATTGGTTGGTAATGAAGAGAGTTTTGGGGTATTTAGAAGACACTCAAAACTATGCTTTGCATTACAACAAATATCCAGCAATTCTAGAAGGATATAGTGATACAAATTAGATTACTGGGTCAACTAAAATGAAATCCACGAGTGGATATGTTTTCACTATTGGTGGAGGAGCAATATCCTAGAAATCATCCAAACAAACATGTAAAGCTCGCTCTACAATAGAGTCTGAATTCATCGCCTTAGACAAGACAGGTGAAGAAGCTGAATGACTCCGGAATTTCTTAGAAGATATTATGTTTTGGCCCACACCAATGGCCCCTATATGCATACACTGTGATAGTCAAGCTGCAATAGGAAGAGATGGAAGTGTTATGTGTAACGGGAAGTCTCGTCACATACGACGAAGACATAACTCTGTTAGACAACTACTCTCTAGTGGAATTATCACAATTGACTATATAAAGTCAAAGGATAATGTGTTGGATCCACTTACAAAAGGCCTAACTAGAGAGGGGGTTGAGAGATCATCGATGGGAATAATCTAAACAAACATGTAAAACTCGCTCTACAATGGAGTCTAAATTCATCGCCTTAGACAAGACAGGTGAAGAAGCTGAATGACTCCGGAATTTCTTAGAAGATATTTCATTTTGGCCCAAACCAATGACCCATATATGCATACACTGTGATAGTCAAGCTGCAATAGGAAGAGATGGAAGTGTTATGTGTAACGAAAAGTCTCGTCACATACGACGAAGACATAACTCTGTTAGACAACTATTCTCTAGTGGAATTATCACAATTGACTATATAAAGTCGAAGGATAATGTGTTGGATCCACTTACAAAAGGCCTACCTAGAGAGGGGGTTGAGAGATCATCGATGGGAATGAGACTATGGCCGAGAACAAGTCATCGTGGCGGTAACTCTACCTAGAAGACTGGAGATTCCAAGATCTAGGTTCAAGTAGATCAAACAAAGTCATAGATGACGATTCAACATTGTCAAAACTTAGTTTATTGTCCATTCTCATGATGAGACAATGTTCAGTAACTAGGATAAATACATAATGACTTTTTAATGGTTTCTAAGTTTGATAAGGGTATATCAAATAGTGTATCAATTAGATAACACGGTTAGAAACCACCTATGTAAGTGTGAAGTGTAAGCCGCTTCAAGGAGAATCCGGTAAGGCCAGTTCTCTAAGCACTTATTAACCGAGATGTGTTTATGGCTGAAACGAACAAAGCAATGAGAACCAAAAATAGTTCAATGGTTGATTGTATGACTTATGTTGTCTAGGTATACACCAAAGCTCGACAGTTCAAAGATATCAAATCTACCGATTGAACAAGTATATCCGATATGTGTTCACTACAAAAAGTTTAAAGGGAACCTACTTATCCAGATGCGATTAACCCTTACTTACGAGACACATAAGTTTTCATGCATATGTTTTAAACAATAGTCATTCCCCATTCATGTGGGGGATTGTTGGGTTTTAGCAAGGTGTGAATGGGAAATAAGAAGAGAAAATGGAAAGTGGGGGAACTAATTTTGGAGGAAAAATGAAAAGTCATTGCAAAGTGCAAATGAAAAGTCATTTTTACCATATCGGTAGAAGAAAGGAAATTGTTGTCCTTTATTAGGAAACACTTCCTTTAGTTCTTAAAGGGCTAAGAAGAAGTTGCCCCTCGCGCCATCGTCGTCGCTCTCTCGATCTCGGATTTGGATTTGGCAAATGATGTGATTGATTGATAATATTATTGGACAAAATTTATTTAATCAATCTTGTTAATTCATTTTCTTTCTCTTATAAATTAATTTAGAATGTTAGTTAAATAACAAAATTAATTTGGCGCAACGGAATTTATTTGAAATTCACGTGTAACGGTAATCCTTCCAAAAAGTCGTTATTTTTCCCAAAAGACACAATGTTCTGGAAAAAAATAATTTGGCGCAACGGAATTTATTTGAAATTCACGTGTAACAGTAATTCTTTCGAAAAGTCGTTATTTTTCCCGAATGATACAACGTTCTGGAAAAAATGGGTCTGAACAGATTTGTTTGAACAGACGCATTTCTTGCTGTAAATGACTATAAATAAGAGGTCTTTTTCCATTTTTCAAACACTGATTTTTTTTCTCTCTGCATACATTTTCTTACATAAGCAAAATTGTCGATCGACTGAGTCTGTGTATGCTCTTGTTACTGTTCTTGCGTTCGCTGAAGTTATTGAAGTTTGAGGTACCGCTACTTCTCTAACAAGTTAATCCGTTTTATCTTGGGAGGAATTAATCTGCAACCTCGTGTACAGTGAAGGGATTAAATTTCTTAAGGGAACACAATGATTTCTATGGACTCGGATTAAAAACATTTTATCTATTTCATCTATTTTTTGTTTCTGTATAATTGACTAACCTGAATACAGGGGATAATAATCATTACTATAAAAAATCATAAATGATAAACCACATTAAAAAAATCTACATTCTTTCATTATTCTTTGCATAATGATTGGCAATTTAAGTAAATGATTCACCACAGAAGAAAAAAAAAGAAAAAATAGTGTAAGTGTTGATTAGCCGTTAAACTTCGGAAAACTAATTAAACAGAAAGCATAATTTACATTTTAGAGTATTTGAATATGGGGTTATTTAAACTTTTACGGTCGAAGGGCAAAAATTAACGATCAGTCATTTTGAAGGGTAAAATATCCAATTTTATGATTGAGGGTGTTTTGGTATGAAGGAAATTTTTAATTTTTACAAGTTAGATTGATCAAATATTCTGAAAAAATATTTTAGGAAAAGAAGCTAGGTACTTAAAAATGATGAAAATAATTTTTCTTATGAAAGTAGGGAAAGCAAGTTCTACTCGTGACATTTCACATTGATTGTAATTTGTGTCCGTTCCGCCTCCAACACATCTCATATTCACCCATCCATTACATTCCTTATCACCACCATCCCACCACTATCTCTCCATCCCCACCTTCCATAATATTTGTCTAAATTATATACAAATATTTTAAGATTTTTTTTTTTTGCTAATTACTTTTCAAACACGAAAAAATAACAAAAAAATTATTTATTTTTCTAGAAAACATTTTCATTCGTACCGAACACACTCCTGAATCTCATTTCAATTTACTCAAAACAATGCTAAAACGGATGCTACATCTATAGGGCCGGTTATACACACAGATGGGCTAAATACCCATCAAGAAATTTCACTGGACTTGCATGTTGCATCTCTCTAGACTTTGGACTTATATACACGAAGAATGTAGGAACTTTTACATGAGTGGTCATGTGGGATAATAAAAACAAATTACACTAGTTTAGGAGTAAATTATTTCTCTTCACGTGAGTTTCCAATATTACGAATTTTATCAGAATTTAGATTAGATACATGGATCAAAATTAGGTATAATTTGTTCTAGATACACTGTATCCAAGTGGATTCACATGTATCTAACTCTCTCGCTTGCCTCTCTCCTATGTCAATCGTCTCTCTCCTTCTCTCCCTTGCCTTTCTCACTCTCTCACTATGTATCTGTATTTCAGAATGTATCACATATACATGTATCTAGTATGATTCACATGTATCTGGGATACTGGGATACAACGACTACCTCGCTCGCCTCTCTCCTTCTCTCGCTCGCCTATCTCCCTATTTCAATGCATCTGTTAGCAAAATACATGTATCTAGGTGTATCTAACTTGAAATATTGTATGTAATTATTAATTAGAGAGACAATATGTAACCTTTTCAAACTATAGGGAGAAATAGTAAATATGGTAGAAATGTTTGTGTAATTAAATAGTTTTTTTCGTAATAAAACAATTACCCGTCTATACTCATTTATAAAGTTCACTCATTAAATTATTAATTTTTTATGTCCAAACACCCCCTAAAAAATGTAACCGAATGGTCAAACTATTTTATCCAAAATAAGAAAAAAATATGAAGGAAAAAAAAAGAAGAAAAAAAAAGTACTACATCCATGATTATATTCTCCTCTTTCTTGTTTCTTTATTTCCCACAAATCATGAATGTTATCTCATGAGAATAACATTCTTGATTTGTCATCCTACTTCTAATTGTCTTGCCTTTCTACCTTTGCTCTTTGTCAATATATTCATAAAAATTTTGTATTCTAATATTTTCATTATCAATATTCAAAGAATTAATTAACCATATACAATGGCTTTAATTTCAATAAGCAAGATTTATTTTTGAGGAGATTATCATTGAAAGCGCGCAAAAAATTAGAGATATGGGTGCATGTTGTTCATGTCAAAGGGTGCGCCATTTTGATCATCAAGGGAATTATCGTCACCATAATTATATTAATGGTGATGATAAAGAAGATAATATTATTGTTGAAGATGATCATCATGGTGTTGTAGGAAAGGGAGATTTTGGTGCTAATATTAGGTTACATGGATATTCTAAATTTGTATCTATGTATAGTCAACAAGGTAAAAAAGGGATCAATCAAGATGCCATGACAGTTTGGGAGGTATGATTAATTCCTTTATTCATTTCTATTGTATAATATATTGTATGACATATTGTCATTATAATTGTGGTGTTGATATTGGTTATAACGTGAATTCATATCTTAGTCGAATGTCTCATCAGAATAGTGAAAGTTCATGATTCAATTGTTGAACAAACAATATCTTGATAGTTGGACCTGAACGCTTTTGTAGAATGTATTTAGATTAATGTTTCCATGTTCTTTTGTGTTTCTTGGATTGGAATTTTAATCATGACACATTGTCATATTTAAAAAATCCTCATGATGTTCAAATTCATCCCTTCATAAATATGACTAATAAATTTATTTCATAAATAATATGTGCAGAATTTTGGTGGAGAGAAAGGTGCGTTTTTTTGTGGCGTGTTCGATGGGCATGGTCCATCAGGTCACAATGTGGCGCGCTATGTGCGTGACTTGTTACCATCAAAAATTTCAATATCGTTGAAAGAGGGTGATATTAATGAGAATGAAATTATTAGAAACATCGAAAATGATAAAGAATCTGATCAAACTTTCCCATTATTTGATGCATGGAAATCTGCATATCTCAAGTCCTTTAAAGAAATGGATGAACAACTTGGAAGGCAACCTTCAATTGAAAGTTATTCTAGTGGCACAACAGCTGTTACTTTATTTAAACAGGTAATTAATTAACCTTTTATTTTATGAGGATATGATGGTCATTTCAATTTTTATTTTATTTCAATAAAGTCATTAAAATACCTTTTTTTTTTAAAACTCAACTTGTCTAAACATCATAAAGTCATGACCAACCAATTTGTTGTAACCAAAATGTCACATAACTTTATCCAAGTATCATAGACACACACTTAGACAAAATTTGTTTGTGTCCAAAAAGTCACCAACTTTGATAAATCATAGAAAATTCATCATTTATTTCTTCATAATGACTTTCTGCGATACGTAGGAAGAGTTGAGTAACTTTTTCGTTATAAATAATAGTTTAGTGACTTCATGAACTTAGGTAAAAATTGGGCTTCGCTACCAAAAATGACATGGTGCAGTAGAATGAAAGTTGAATGGTCATCAATGAGATTAACCCTTTATTTATATTTGTATTAAGAATGAAAAAGAAAGGGAATTTTTAACGCATATAAAAAGTATATTTGAAACTTATGATTTAAAACATTTCATAAATATTCTTATAGTTATATATAAAAAAATGTCATTAAAGTGGTTTGATAGATTATTGAGTTGTGATTTTTTGTTTGTTCTAATTATTAATTGTGGAATTTTCAGGGGGAACATTTGTTCATTGGAAATTTAGGTGATTCTAGAGCAATTATTTGCACTAGGGATGAGAAGAATCAACTTGTTTCCCAACAACTCACAGTGGACTTGAAGCCTCACCTCCTGAGTAGGTTATCTCAGTCATTCAGTATTCAGAATTCATCAACTGACTTGAACTTATTAAAAAAATTCACCAAATAATTTTAGAAACGAGCGTGATTTGAACTTTAAACTTTTGCTTGCCTATGATATAACCTTCAAAGTCAAAAGTTAAAATTTGAACATCTGCCCATGTGACAAGTGAGAAGTCAAAGTCCAAGTCTACCACCACCAAAGTCATTTTTGGAAATCACCCTCGAATCTCTCCGTTGGATAAGTCTGAAGGAATTTCATTTATTTCACCATACTTTTTCGCAATCTGTCAAGAAAATATTTATCTCAATTACATAAAATAAACTTCATATTTAACATGTTTGTTGTATTATTTTTTTCATCAGATGAATATGAAAGAATTAAAAGTTGCAAAGGAAGAGTAATGGCAATGGAACAAGAACCAAATGTGTATAGAGTATGGATGCCAAATGAAGATTGTCCTGGCCTTGCCATGGCTAGGGCTTTTGGCGATTTTTGCTTGAAAGACTATGGCCTCATCTCTACCCCTGAAGTTTATTATAGAAAACTCACTGAAAACGACGAATTCGTCGTCTTGGCTACTGATGGGGTAAGTTCAATAACTTAATTCCACTTGCACGTATGACATTTTATACTGACACTATAAACAATGCTAGCTAACTTAATTCCACTAGCACCTATAATATTTTACTCACGTTTTATGGTGATAGTGTAAACTATGCTAGCTAGCTTAAGTCCACTTGCACGTGTGACATTTTAAGTGCATTTTATACCGATAGTGTAAACAATGCTAGCTGACTTGATTCCACTTGCACGTATGACATTTTACGTGCATTTTATACAAATAGTGTAAACAATGCTAGGTAACTTAATTCCACTTGCACATGATATTTTACTCACGTTTTATATAAATAGTGTAAACGATGCTAGCCGACTTAATTTCACTTGCACATGTAACATTTTACGTGTATTTTATACCAATAGTGTAAACAATGCTAGCTGACTTGATTCCACTTGCACATATGACATTTTGCGCTCATTTTATACTTATTGTGTAAACAACTAACCAAATCAAGTTGACTTAAGACATTACGTAAAACTCTTGGTATCAAGTCTGATATGATAACTTGAATAATAGAGTAACAATGTGTTACAACCAATTAAGATTGGTTTTTGTTATAATGATGTTGATTGTCAGTATGTATATATTACTTAAACTCTATTTGTTCGTAGGTGTGGGATGTTTTAACCAATGATGAAGTGATCCGAATAGTTTCTACAACAAGAAAGAGATCAATGGCAGCAAAAACACTAGTAGAATGTGCAGTTCGAGCCTGGAAATACAAGTATCCACGCGCGAAAATTGATGATTGTGGCGTAGTTTGCTTGTTTTTCAAACGCCAAAAGCCTCTGTTAACCAAATCAATGTCTGAGGTTACTCAATTGAGCTTCAATTATGCAGAATTAGCAAATGATCAAAATTACCCTGATACTACGAAAACAGATGATGGACTAGATACATTGCTTAATTATCAAGTCAAAGAAGGAGATGATCAAGGCGGAGTTAAGGATGGATCGGATAATAATAACAAGAATTCATCGACAGATAATCTACATTATCGAGGCCAACGAAGAAAATCTGCGATGAAATTCGTGTATCCTGAAGATCATCAATAATATGAGGCTTGTATACAAATAAGTAGCCAAAAAAGAACTCCAAAGGCAAAACAGAGTAAATTGGTGACAAAATAAGGGTTATAAAAAGTTCACGATCTTAATCTCTGGTGTATATAACTTAAACTCTTAAAAAAAATGTACAGTTGAAAATCACGACATCTTAAGTCATCCCAAGACAAGACATGAACCTCTAAATCGTGACATGTATTTTAGAGGGTTAATGTCTCAATAAGACAAACTTCAATCCTATGCACGATTTTTAACATCTCACGATATATCAAAAAAACGCCACATGTACTTGGATTGCCATCATAGCTAAATACCTCAAGTTTTTTTTTTCTCTTTAAACATTCTTTGAAGTGTTTATAATTGTTTGCATAATATGTTGTGTTCTATTAGTGAGAATCTAATAATTACTTACGGTATTGCTATGTACATATCTTACTTATAACTTAATTTTGTAATGCTTTTGACCAATTTTATACGAGTTTTAATGTATTTTTCTTAATATTTTCATATTTTGATCTATTTTTAAAATTCTACTACATTCTTTTAAAATATTTATATGTCAAAAAAATGAAGCATTAGTCTGCAAATGACCTAAAAGGCATTCAAACAGGAATTAGAAGGGTGAACACCTAAATTTTGCACCATTTTATTTTTATACTATAGTTGACAATTTTTAGCTTATTTTTATACATTTCTCAATAGACTACAAAATGGGGGCATATCACTCATTTTTCTTCAATGGTTTTATCTTATTTGTCGTATAAGCGTCAAAATTTATCTGTATCAGATGTTAACGCCAAGTATATATTTTGGTTTATCACTTGTTTTTCAACATATTGTTTGACTAATATATTCCTAAATTGAAACAAAATCACAAATTCAAAAGTAGAAAGATAGTTCCATTCTATATTATACCAAACGACATAAATTTAGTTTTAATAGAAAAGATAAATTTGGTTATAATATTATAAATATTCTATCCCTAGTTAGCAGAAAGTAGCAAATTTGTACAAGTTTTCTTCAAGATAAACAAGGCTAACATAGAAATAGAACAAATAATTAATAGATTATATTTTCTCCCTTTTCCCAACATTTTAGTTTATCTATCGGGTTTATCCATGCTCCACGCATTAAGAGTCTCAATTGTGATTGTCTCAATACCATTATTGAAAGCAAGTAAACGTGCTTCACTGAAGAGGGATAATGCTGGATAGACCCTTGATGTAATACATGTTTTGCCACCAGCACCAAAGCTTTCGACTACAGAATGATCAATCTGTAAAAAGAAGGGGGAAATAGGTTAACAGTTTTCATGCCACACAAGGAAAAAAAAGAAAGTTTTGAGTTTTAAGTACATTTTGTGGAAAAATAAATAACAAAAAAGCTTACCAAACTTCTTAGCGATAATTTTTTGTCTGATAAATCAACATCAACAAATCCAGCAAATGATGGTTTATACATTTTGGGGTTATTTCTGGCGGATGACCTATCGCAAAAAGAAAAGTATTTAATAACAAGGTTTTCTATCGTAAAGATGTAAATAGAATAATTTGTTTTTAAGATTTCTAATTTCACATTTTAAAAATTAAAGATATCATATAAATATCATTTGGATGATCTAATCATCTGAAAAATTATGTGGACGATTTATTGAACTTAAAGAAATTAGGTGGGTTGGGGGTGAATAGATGTCTGAAGAGTGAGAAAACTAACCTTGATGCATCGGAGCACATAAGAACTTTGTATTTATCTTGAACCTTGAACACTCTAAAGAATACAGGTGTGTATTCTTCCAAGTTTTCAGAAGCCAATGTTAAAAGTCCAAATGGCCCAAGTCCACCTTGAACTGATGAACCCCTAATGGCACATACATCTTTGGCATAAAGATCGGCCCAACTAGGATCAAATTCTTCTACATTTTTCAAGCTTGAAAAAGAAAATGTCACTTCAACATCAGCCTGCCATTAGATTAACACTCACAAATTAGTTGTAATGTTGTCTTGACATATTGATTTCATTAAAAAACGATCAATTCAAAGCATGGAACATTTTGGTATCCCAACAAATTCAAAAAAAAAAAAGGCCACACAGAAGATCAATTCAAAGCATGAATCATTTTGTATCCCAGCAAATTTTAAAAAAAGGCCACAGGCTAAGTCGAATGATGTAGGGTGCTCTGACACAAGTTATTGTGGTTGATTTCATGACTTGAACACGTGACTTATAGATCAGAACAATTTTACACAAAGAGATGCATTATTTTGTAAACCAAAAAAGATAAATTCAAACCTGTGCAGCCGTGATTCCTTCAACTTCAACCGTTTCTCCCTTGTCCAAGTTGTGATTTCTTAGCTCAACCTTTTTCTTTCTGAGGGTTTCTAATTCTTCAACCGGCCATTGAACCAACTGTTTACCACTAGGATCAAGCCACAATTTGCGAGGAATAGACTGAATTCCTGCCCATCCTTTCTTGATAGCATCTTTTGGAACAACATCTGATTCGTTGGCCCATCCCCACAAAACTCTCCGATTTTTGCTAGGATCATAGAAAGTCTTTGATGCATAAAAATTACCATAATCCAATCTCAATCCTTTCCATCCATCTATCATTGTATCATCCGGAATATACCTATCATTTTTTGTGTCATAAGTACCAATTGTATAGTACTCAAATCTTGTATCATCCAAACTAACTTTAAGGACGTGTTTAACGTTCTCACCATCAACTGATGTGTCCAAACCATTTGTATGATTTAATGATACTGGAAAAAAATCAGGACATTCCCAATTTCCAGTCTTGGAAGAAGAATGAAGTGGATGTTGGGCTTTGGTCCATTTTAAGAAGTCCCTACTCCTATATAGTATTGCTACTCCTCTATGTCTTCTAGCACTACCAACTACCATCCTCCAATATCCATCTCGACCCAACCAAGCGGTTGTTGGATCACGAAATTGGGTCTTATTGATGCTATTGTCAGCAACTATTAATGGATTATTATCAGGCTTGATCCACTTGCGAAGTAATGGGTCAGACACATCAGCAGGTATGGCATAGTTTTGCACTTGAGTATTATTAGCATCCACTATTCCAGTGTACAAAATAACAGGCTTGTTATCTGGGAGAATAGTGACTGAACCAGACCATGTACCATATTTGTCAAACACTTTGGATGGATAAATTGCATGCTCTACACAATTCCAATTAATTAAGTCAGTAGATACTGAATGAGCCCAAACAATATTGCCCCATACCGCTCCTTTTGGATTGTACTGATAGAATAGATGGTACACTCCATTGTAATACATTGGACCTAATAAAAAAAAAAGAGCAAAATCAATAACCAAATTAATAATGAAATGAGATTTGCTAAATTTTAGTAAAAATTATTAAATATAAAACTCGATCTTACCATTAGGATCTATTGTTTGTTGTTTGGAAGCATCCGAACCAAGACCATAAAAAAGAATTAATGGAAAATGATTAGTAAAGTCATTTCAATGAAATTAAAAAGAAATTTTGTAAAGTAATAAATTTAAAAATTAGAATATTCCAATTAAATATGAAAAAAAAACATGAAAATCAATCATAGAGCTTATATTATATTCAAGATCATCTTTGGAATCAATTTATCGTGTTATATATGCTATATATTTTTTTGTTCCTTATAACAATATTTTTAAATAACAATTAAAAAAATCTGAACAAGTAACACTAGTATATATTATAAATAATCACGACTGTTCATAAAATATCTAAGTAATGTAAAACAAAATATTTGTGTTTTAAGCATACTATTAACAGAGAAATTTACTGTAGTTTAAACAGAGAATTCATGCATGGGGAGTTTAATTTGTAAGTTCAGTTAACAAATATTTATCGGATTCAATTGAACCTAATATTTATGTGATGCATTTAGACTAAACACGAAATTTAAGGGAAAAAAAAGAAATAAAACTTATGATTTGAAACATATTATAAATATTCATAAAATTATAAATCATTTCATTAAAGTGAAATTGTTTCTGAATCTAGAATGATATTATTCTTTTTAAAATAAGCTGAACATAAATTAGAATATAACTAGTAAATATAAAATTTGGATCTCCTAATTTCTGATGTCTTTTAATGTTGAATTAATTATACATTAATTGCCAGTATATTTCAATTATTAATGCTTTCTTAATTAATATTTAAACAAAAATATTTTTATTTGGACACCATTTGTTTGGATAAAGCAATATTTAAAATGAATTGAATGTATGCGTAGTATTAGTTTTGGAGAAGGTATCATCCAAAAGTACTTTAAATAATTAATAATTTACATTAATTACATAATAAATAATAATATATGACCATTAATGAAAAAATATCAAATTGTTAGGAGGACAAAATTGTCCTTTGACATGGTTATTAGTGTATGTATTATTTTTCGTTTTAACTAAATAAATTTGGTCTAAAATACATTTATATCAATAATTATTTTCATATATTTTCTCAAATATAAAATAACACAAAAAAAATATTAATTCAACACATAGCAAAACCCTTAAACCACTCGATCCAAATCTATTGACATAGTGACATAAACCCTCTTTAGCACCACCACTACCTTATAGAAAAAAAAATCAACTAATTAATTTTTGTTAAGAAAAAGACATATAAATATCTTTCTGGATCACAAAAAATAAAATCTTATAATCACTAAATTTGTTTCAGTAACAAATGGGAAAAGAAATTACGAGGCGATGAATCGAAGACAATTTTTTATAACAACAATTACACATAGCCATCAACTTGTCTCCAATCTTCTCAAAACTCATATAAAAGTTTACGCATGTCAATGTATTAGATAGAAAATGCATACCATTGATCCAATGTTTAGGCGGTTGAAAATGATAACCAGTTCGATGATATTTTCTTGGATTCGTTGCACTCAATGATTGCAAATTCCTAAAAACTTCATGAGAAGCTTTAATCCCATTAAAGCAAAACAATAACACAATAATGATCACTAAAAAGGGACAAAGAAAACAATTCTTTAAAAACACCATTTTTCTTATGAAGAGTATTTTGAAAAATAAAAGAAACCAAGGAAAAAGATGAAAGAGTGTAGAGTGTATTTATAGGAAAATAAATAAAGATTAGTCAGTATTTATAAGGAAAAATAATAAAAATTAGTCAACAAAAAATATAAAAAATAAATGGTCAAAGATTGTTATAACTTATCTACCTATATATCGCATCATTGTCCTCTTATAAAAAATAAATATACCAAAATATACGTTATAATTCAAAAAATACCTATAATTGTTCCATTTTCCCACAATAATGTCTATCTAAAATATCTTGATCCATATCAATTTTGATTATCTTGCCAAAAATGTTTATTCTCTTTACTTTTTATACTACCACAGGAAATTAATCGCATAAAATCTTATCCTTTCTGGAGTATTAGTACCGACAAATTAGGGTCGTTCAAAATCAAACTGTAATCGATAAATTAATTGTAAAATTGGCTT
>JAJOOS010003971.1:0-16768 GCA_029582725.1 Solanum chiquidenum
TGAAATAAATTGTAAGAATTCAGTAAGTAATTAGTAAACAAAAGTCAATTTTGGTTGTTATCAAGATGAGAGAATTAACTAAGGTATACGTGTTCCCCACAAGCTCATAACGCAGTAATCCTAGTAATAGTAATCCTTTCCTAGTGTACTACATGCAAAGTGATAAGCTAGATATCTTTAAATCCTTGGTCCGGCATCTAGAGAATTTCACCCCGCACCTTGGTCCAAGTACGTGTGTATAATTTATTAACCCTTACCTTTACCTCATATTAGACATCACATCGATGTTTGGCTTAGTTATTACTTCGCACCAATCAACACTAGACTATTAGATAGTATCACACTAAATCTATGATGATAATTCTTTTTTTGTTGATTACCTCCTTAGTCCGGCAAGTAGCAACAAGACGAGTTTTACTGTTGGCCACCGTTAAAAAGACTTTTGAACGGAAGAATTATCAATGCATGCAAAACACTATTCAAGAATTGCTTATTCACTATTTATACTTTGTTAATCGCTCATGGTTCCCACAACCCTAGTTGTGGAGTTTAGTTACCCATAATCATATGAACACAACTCATTGTTTTAGATGAAAGAATTATGATCTTACGTAATTGAGAATAACAAACTCGGAATTTTCACCTTGAATTTCCAAATAAAGATCACCAAAACGTGCTTAGAAAATTAAGAATTGCTAAAATTGCAAGTTAATCTCCAAAGTCAAATACTAGAATAAAAATAATAAAATATAACCCCCATAAACGAGGTTTACATGCCCTATTTATAGAAAACAAGTCCTAAATTAAAAGGGAAACAAAATAAGGAAAGTTTATTCAGGCACGCGTCTTTATTCCATGAGACTGACTCACGGACCGTCAATGGATCTACGGTCCGTGAGTCCCTTTCGTCAGCCAGGACTTGGAAAATATTTTAGCTTCCAATAATCAGCTTCTCTGAAACAAATGATGAAACACCAGTATGAACCATAGATCAATCTACGGTCCGTCGATCCCTCTCCATAGCTCCATACTTAGAATTTTCCAAAAATCAAGTACTGGAACCCTCGCAGTCACATTATACGGTTTAGTAGTATGATCCGTAGATCAATCTATGGATCGTCAATGGCTAGCGTGGTTCCACACTTGGTCAGATTTCCCTGATTTGTCTTCCTTGCCTTGCCTGCTGATCTACGATCACCATCTATGGAGCGTCAATGGACCTACGGTCCGTAGATCATCTCCGTAGATGCCCTTTTCTGCATTTCTTTCAGTTGTCTCTTTACTTCTGCACCTAAACATCTTTCCTGCAAAACATGATAAAAACACATAAAAACCAATACAAAAAGGCACTAGACACACACAACTCTTAAGTGAAATGTATTAAAAATACCGTAAACACAAGGTATATCAACTGCCCAAATAACCCAGCATGTACCTCTTACCCCTGTGACACATAAACAAGCACACAAATTTTCATATTGGAGAGATGTTATGCAGGTTGTGTTTGATGCGTTAATGAAGAACCAAACTTGGGAGTTGGTTCCACCAGATCACACCCGCAACGTTGTTCCCTATAAGTGGTTGTTCCGAATTAAGACTAAGGCTGATGGATCCATTGACACGTACAAAGCACGATTGGTTGCCAAGGGGTTCACTTAAAGGCCTGGGTTGATTTTCATAAGACATACAGTCCAGTGGTCAAACCCACCGTGATTCGTACCATGCTCACCCTTGTTGTACAACAAAATTCGGCCTTACATCAAATTGATGTGAATAATTCTTTTTTTTAGGGGAAGCTTCACAAAAATGTCTATATGTCTCAACCCCCGGGCTACAAAGATTCGGCACATCCTGACTATGTTTGCCATCTCAAAAAGGCAATCTGCGGACTGTGCCAAGCTCCTAAAGCTTGGTATGATGCACTCGTCAATTCTTTGGTCCAAATGGGATTCCACATGTCCGAGTCTGATAATTCTCTGTTTGTTCTTCATAATTTAGAAGTAACTATTTATGTTCTAATTTATCTTATCTTTTGTCCCTTTCTACAAGTTTCATTATACTTTTTGGGAAAATTGCTTGTGGGTTGTGCTATATTAGATAGCACACACGAAAATAGGAGAAAGAGGCGTCAGTTTCTTTCAAGAACAAGCAGCAGTGTTCTTCAAGTTTCAGCCCCAAAATCCAAAGAATTTCTCCGTGAATTTCGTCACCAGGTATATGGGATTTCACTAGAGGGTTCTTTTCATCCATTAGGTCCCTAGAATTCAATTAGTTCTTTAGATTCTCATAAATTGTTCAGACCTAGGGTTTCTACATTTTGAAGATTCATTGTGATTATGGTTCCCTTGATCTAAATAACTTGTTTCTTTATAATTCAGTATAATTCCAAGCATAGTACTCAGAATCCTAGTTTGTGTAGATTCTCTTAGTTCATGAAATACACTTGCTAGGTCAGTTTAACAGATAATCATGCTTCAGATTTTGAATGTCACATTATCAGTATGTAATTGTTGCATTCTCAGTTAGCATGTCAACATTTTGAGCTATTTGGTATTTCAGTTACTTTTCAGTCATATACATATTCAGTTGGGAGTAGACTTAGTACCGAGTTGGACTAGGATTCAGTAGACCCTCATAGTCCTAAAATTATGTGCCCCTGTAGGATTATAAGTCCCCTCTGTTGGGCATCAAATTTAGTGATCATTCCAGTCATGCCTTTATACCCAAGGCAAGGTATATTGGGTCCTCTCGATGAGGCGTATACATCAGACTCCACGTTTAGCTCACGTGGTGTATGTCGGTTAATAGTCGCTCCCACAATCACACTCTCAGTGCATTTGACTAGGTTTTCAACATTTATATCAGTTTACAGTTAAGCATGTTATCTTCATGATTAGCACTTGGTCATTACATTAAGTTCAGTTACCTTAGTACATATCTATATCTTGTTTCAGACTATATCAATGTTCAATTATGATTTGTGCAGCTCACATGTATTTATTCAGCTTAGTATCTATATACTGCATGCTCAGTACATTCCAAGTATTAATGCATACTCTGCGCTACATCCTTTCATGATGTAGGTTCAGGTACTCAACATCCAGATCACGCATAGATCGATTCTTGGTCCGTATTCAACAGCTTCAGTGGTGAGTCCTCATATTTTGAGTACAATACACATGTTTTCATTTTAGTTTTTATTTTAGTTTTCAGTTTTGTTAGAGTTAGCTGGGGAGCATGTCCCAGAAACTCAACTCAGTTAGAGGCTTTTCGGACATAGTAGTAGATTAAACTTGAGTTGTTAAGTGATTGTTTTAGTTATCACTAAACTCTTAGTATGTTTCATACATTCAGACTAGTTGGGGTTTTCCCAATTTTCAAATATCCACTATTTTAGCTTCCGTATAGTTCATGTTTTACATAGTTATTTTCAGTATGCTTATGATATGCCAGAGACATAGTTAGCTTGGGGTCACTCGTGATCCTAGGTCCCGTGTTACGTCAAAGGGAAACCTCGGGGCATGACACGCATAGCTTACACATATAGAATCTGTGTATTTACTTGTGCACATCCAAACTTAGAGGCCATAGATGCCAGTTAAGACCAAGTTAAAGAGTGTGCGCGTGCACACACACACCAATCCATTATTAGATAACGACAAAAAGTTTCCACATTGTATAATGATCAAATTGGTGTAATTGGTTTGTTACATTTTTTTTATTTTTTTACTTATTATTTAGTAATTATATTTTATCCTTTATCCTATATAACTTTTTAAAGTAGTTGTACCATGTATTTACTTTTCTTGTTTATGCTTCTAATTATTAATATGTGATATTTTATAATGATGAAAAATGATATAATCTATCTAAGAGTTATATTCATTAAAACAATATAATATTCATGATACAATACCACAAAAATAATACAATGTGATACATTATAGAACAACCATCCAAACAAAGTGTTAATGATGCTTTGGCCCCTTTTTTTTTATATATAGGAAGTAGGGGATTTGCCTTTATAACTTACCAATATGAAGGGCAAAAATTAAATATCATCCAGAAATAGAAGCACTTCGGCAAAAAAATTGATAGTTTGAAGACAAATTTAGAAAATATGATTAAAAATATATAGTCAATCTCTAGCTTAAATATAAATCTAAACTCTGACCTTTGATTGTTTCATGTGTGTCATCAATGTTATCAAATATGTTATGTGAAAAGGTTTATATGATTGATCAAGACATAACATCATATATATATATATATATATATATATATATATATTACCTTAAAAGCATGAACTCCTAATTTGAATGTTAAATTACTATAATATCCCTAACTTAGG
This sequence comes from Solanum chiquidenum, assembly GCA_029582725.1. Lineage (NCBI taxonomy): Eukaryota > Viridiplantae > Streptophyta > Magnoliopsida > Solanales > Solanaceae > Solanum > Solanum chiquidenum. Next base: position 4,352 of record JAJOOS010003971.1, read on the forward strand.
TTGTGACTTATTCGATGAGTTGTGACTTTTACGATAGGTTGTGACCTTTTTCTAAGGGTTGTAATTTTTCAATGAGTTATGACTTTTCAGGCCCTTACAAGATCTTGAAAAGAGTTGGTAAAATGTCTTATGAGTTAGAATTGCCAATAGAACTAGCAGCAGTGCATCCTGTCTTTCACATTTCGTTGTTGAAGAAGTGTGTGGGTGATCCATCATCCATAATAGCATTGGAGAGTGTGGCTGTGAAGGATAGTCTCACTTATAAGGATATGCCAGTTGAGATTATTGATCGTCAGGTTCGAAGGTTTAGAAACAAAGAAGTCGCTTCAGTTAAGGTGGATGAGTCAGTTCGTAAAGGGAGCTACTTGGGAAGCAGAAGCAATCATGAAGGCCAAGTATCCTCATCTCTTTCCTTCCAATTCCATTCCAACTTTAGGTAATATTTCCTCTCCAGTTTTTCAGTTACTCATGCATAATTTCAGTCATAGTATCATGTTCCTTCAATTATACTTGCATTTTCAGCGTATTTGCATGTTCTTGAAACTTAGTTCAGTCAGATTTCAGTTTCCAGTACTTAGTGATAGGGTTTGCAGCTTTTTCCCTCCATATTCAGCTAGTTTAGTCTTCATTCGAGGACGAAAGTTCCCAAGGGGAGATAATGTAACACTCTGTGTGCTAGAAATACCAGTTTGCAGAAATCAAAAGTTACAGGTGCCACCGACGGGCACCACCCACGAACTGTAGGGTGACCCACAGACCGTAGGTGGGGTCCGTGGATGGCCACCTGCAGTCCTTGATATACCGTGAGTTTATGGTATTTTTGATACATTTCACTTAAGAGTTGCGTGTCTATGGCCATGTTGTATTAGGAATTAATGTTTTGTGTTATATTTGCAGGAAATAGGCTTGGACGTGGAATTGTGAGATGACAGCTAAAAATATGCAGAAGGAGCCACCCATAGAGGTTACCTACGGACTGTAGGTCCAGTCACGGTCCGTAGATGGGTGGCGTAGATGGAGCATCAGTGAATTCTAACCAAGTGTGGAACTACGGATGCAAGTGACAGATAGTAGGTCGACCCACGAGCCATCCTACACATCTGTCGAATGATTCAGAGAAGTAGAAGTTCGAATACCAAATGAAATTCCCAAGTATGGAGCCATGGAAGAGGACCCACAGACCGTAGGTCAACTTACGGTCTGTTATACACGTCTGTCGATTGTATCTGAGAGTGAAGGTTCTAGCCTCTGTAAGAAAAAGTCTAAGTGTGGACCAACAGAGGGGACCTACGGACTTTAGGTCGACCCACGGTCTGTAGGCTGAAGTCATCGATCAAAGCCGCATCCAAAAAGTTTATTTCCTTATTTTGTTTCCTTTTTGTTTAGGACATGTTTTCCATAAATAGGGTATGTAAACCTCATTTTTGGGGGTTAGACATTATTGGTTACTTTTAGTTCTTGATATTTTCTTGGGAATTAACTTGCAAACTTTAGCCATTTGATTTCCGTATTTTGGTTTATAAGATTTTTGCTTTGAAATTCAATTGGAGATTACGTGTTTCTTCTACTCTAAACGTAAGTTCATGAATTCTCTTTACAACAATATGAATTGTGTTCTTTCAAGCATTAGTAGCTAAATCCACAACTAGGGTTGTGGGAACTATGAACAATTAACAATGTATGCATAATAACTAAGTAATTCTTGAATAGTGTTTATGCATGTATTGGTAATTCTTTCACTTAGAAGTCTTTTTAACTAGTGCACACGTTAAAACTCGCCTTGTTGCTACTTGCCGGACCAAGGAGGTAGTTAATATGAAAAGAATTATCAACAAAGATTTAGTGTGATACTATCTAATAGTTTAATGTCAATTGGTGCGAGGGTGAAAACTAAGTCATACATTGATGTGATGTGTAATCTGAGGTAAAGGTATGGGTTAGTAAATTATACACATGTAGCCGAACCAAGATTCGGGGTGAAATTCCCTATTTGGAGGACCAATCACTTAGGGATACCTATCTTACCAACTTTGCATGTAAAATACTAGGAAAGGATTACTAGTATTAGGATTACCGCGTTAAAAGATTATGGGGAACACATACACCCTAGTTTCTCTCTCTCTCATTGATAACAACAAAGTTTGAATCTTGCTCACTTGTTACTTACACAACAAACAGTTATTTGTTTCACAAATCCCCCCATTTTATTTACTTGTCTCGAAAATAGTTTGACTAAACGGATATAATAGTGAGTTAAGTTTAAGTCTAAACCGTATTCCTCGTGGGATCGACCCCAACCTATAAGTTGGGTTCTTTATTTAACAACGATCACTTATACTTCTTTAGAGAGATGTAATTTGAGTGTATCACCCCTTCCTACAACAGTTTAGAAAAATGGTCTAAGGGTCGACCCACAGACCGTAGGTCATACCACAAGTCGTGGTCCAGGTCCGTGGATCGTGACCCTCAGCACCCCTCTATGAAGACCATTCGATTGGCCCTGACAACATTTAAGTCAGGGGTCGTTTGGTCTTTTCCCTATGCGTTGGACCCCAAAACTACGTCATTTAACCCCTAAACTACGCCGTTTTAGTTCGTTTTAGCCTAGTAACTTAACTAGAACTTACCCTAGTCAACTCATTCTTCAAAAATTCATCAAGTTGAACAAAAAGAAGGAGAAAGAGTCGACCAACCCTCTCGAAGAACGCAATAAGGTTTCCTCTGATTCCAACCCTTAAATAAAGATTCTCCGTGAAATTTGTCACCAGGTATGTGGGATTTCACTAGTGGGTTCCTTTCACCCATTAGGTCCCTAAAATCCAGTCAGATTCTTGATTCTCTATATTATGCTTAGACCTAGGGTTCCTAGAATTTCAGATTCATGTTGTGATTCAGCTGTTACACTAATCCAAATCAGATTATCATGTTTTCGTGAATTTTTTTTTAGTTCTTGCAGGAAACTCAGAACCCTTGTTATGTAGATTCGTTTAGTTCATGAATTACACTTGCTATGTCAGTTATTTCTTATATACATGCCTCAGTTAAGAATGTTTCATTATTAGTATATTAATGTTGCATTTTTAATTAGCATGTCAGTATTTTGAGCTATTCAGTATTACAGAACTTTATTTATATTGTGTTATTTACATAATCAGTTGGGAGTAGGCTTAATACCAAGTTGAACTAAGGGTCAGTCACCATCATCGTCCCAGAACTACGTGCCCCCATAGGATAAGTCCCATCTGTGGGCATTAGTTTTAGTGTTCACGCCAGTCATGCCTTTATACCCTTGGTAAGGTATATTAGGTCCTCTCGATGGGGCGATAAATCAGACTCCACTGATAGCTCTCATGGATTTATGTCGGTTAACAGTAGCTCCCATAGTTAGATTCTAGTGCATTGACCAAATTATCAATATAGTTTAGTATTCAGTCTCAGCATGTCATGTATTTGGTTATTGCATTCAGTTAGCTCAGTATTCAGTATATTTCAGTGTTTACCTCATGTTCAGATTATATCATTGCTTTTATTGCTTTGTTCAGTTATATGTTTTATTCAATTTTATCCTATCCTACATGCTCAATACCTTTCAAGTACTGACACATACTCTATGCTACATATTCTCGTGATGTAGGTTCAGGTCCTCAACATTCAGATCACGCATAGATCGGTTCTCAATCTCCAGTTCAGCAGCATCATTAGCGAGTCCTCATTCTTCGAGGACGATTGCCATGTCTTTTATTCAGTCATTTTGTTTTAGTTTCAGTTTTGATAAAGTTAGCTGGAGCATGTCCCAGCATCTCTAATTAGTAGAGGCTTTTATTCCAACATAGCTAGATTTAGTTTTTTGTTTGAGTTTGATATTTCAGTTGTCATTAAACTCAGTATTATATATTCAGACTTAGAATGGGTATTCCCCATCACTTCACTTTATGCCATGTTTTAATGTTCCGCACAAAATTATCTTATTTAAGTTATCTTAGTATGCTTATGATATGCCAGTAGGGTTAGCTTGGGGTCACTCGTGATCCTAGGTCCCGTGTTTACGCCTTGATAGGGATGGCAATGGGGTGGGGTGGGGTGGGTGTGGGGCGGGTAGAAGCTTAACCCGCAAAATTTTGATCTGCCCCACCCTGCCCTGCTTAACATTTTTTTCTATTCTTAACCCGCCCCGCCTTACCCCGCAAAGACCCGCCCCATTTATGTTATATTGATTTTTTTCTTTTCTTTATTATGTTATTTGATAAAACAATACACAAATTTAACTTTTTATTATATTTTTTTAACTGTGAAGATCTAGTTTAATTATTTTCTTAGTTGTTGTTTTGTTAAAACATACCATTTTGTTAAAACAATACATAAATTCTATTTTGTCTACAAATCATTTCAATTAAATTTCCTGAACTAAAATCGATTACAAAATTTGAGTACTTCTTTGAAAACCATAGAGAAAGAGTGAAGATGGTAATAGACTACCGGTTAAGAGACGAGAGATTAAGAAAAGTGAGAAAATTATTTCAACCCGCCACCCGCTCCGCCCCGCTTAGTTTCTTAAAAAAATTATTCCAACCCGCCTCGCCCCGCCCCACCCCGCATAAGTTTAAACACGCCCTGCCCCGCATAGACTTAGACCTGCCCCGCCCTGCAACTGCCCCACCCCATTGCCATCCCTATGCCCTGGGGGTAACCTCGGGATGTGACATTATAGACCCAAGGTTCTTTCCTTCTTTGACTTTAATTCAATAACTTTGTAGTATTTCCTCCTCCTTGGAGGACTGAAAATCCCGTGTTAACTTGGTTTATTCTTTATGGGCTTCCTCTTCCTTGTAGAACTTTGAATCATACGATTATTTCACAAATCATCACATGTCATCTACTACATGTGAGACTATTTTATTCATACGGAAAACAACTCTATTTATACTAATTAGTTTGAGATACTTGTTCCTTGCAAGTGATACTTTTCATTGTCAGTCTACAAAATCATTTCCGATTCAACAAATTCTCCATTTTTTGTTGATGAAAAACCACGTCTTCTTGTGCCCATAACGTATCATTCCCCCTGAATCAAATATTAGTAATCACAACACAGAGAAACAGATAATTGGATTAGATTAGACAAGACATGCTATAAATTTGATAAAAGTATAATTGCCCCCTTTTGCCATCATAAAAACCAATATCGTAACACCTCTATTGATACAAGAATCTCGTTCCCTCATTTATTCTTGCATTTCAGCATATTTACATGATTCTTGGAACTCAGTTCGGTTAGATTTCAGTTCTAGTACTTAGTGGTAGGGATTGCAGCTCTTTCCCTCCTTACACATCGTGTTTAGACTTCATTCGAGGATGAATGTTTCCAAGAGGGAGATATTGTAACACCTCCGATTTGAGAAAACAAAAAAATGTAGCTTTCCAGAACTTGGTGTCAAAACCAACGGAAGCCACCGATAGATCATGGGTCAGATCATGGACCGTAGGTCGGGTCTCGTGGTTCAGCCCCAGACTTGGGGAAAATTTAGAATCAAAAGGTGACACCTACGACCGTGAACCACGGTCCATTGATTGACCCATGGACCGTATGTTGGTTCCGTCGTTGGGGTCCAAAGTTGATGGTCTTTAATCCCACCCACGGTCATCTAGTACGGTTTGTAGTTGGACCTACGTATTGTAGGTCTAATCGTAGGTGAGGGTCAGCAGTTATTCAGAGGAAAATAGTTGTTATCTTGATGAAATGGTCTAAGGAGGAAATCACTTTGAGAGACGAATACAGACTCTGAAAGTTCATAACTCAGGCTTTTGGTAACGTCGATTATTCTTCCTTCTTCTTCTTTATGTTAGAGGGCGAACATGGTTTTTTATGGTGGATAATGTAATGATCTGGAAGGTCATTTATGGAAATTTTTGTAAGGTTACCATTTTACCCGTTCCGATAGTTGGCCCAGTCATTTCTGATCAATTTATGAAATTGGTTTGGGAATTTTGAACTATTCATTTAAATATAGTTAATTAATTGATGGCTAGTTTTTAAATATTCTGTTTAATTTGTGGCTAATGGGCTAAGCCATAATTTATTTAATACCACTTGACCCATATTTATTAGAATAAGTTGCTAGGGTTTGTCATTTTTAATACATAATTATTAATTTTAGAAAATAAAATAGATAAAAAAAAAAAGAATAGGCGAGGGGGAGTTGGACGACTGACATTGGAACATCACGTCCATACAAGAACAAAATTAACTAAATTCAAATGGAGGACCTTCGGCTCCTTTCTTATGAAGCTCCATCAATCTCTTTTATATTATAGTATGATGTATGATGTATATGTTAAAAATGACCCTAAAATTGTTAGTATCATAATTGGTTTTCCTTGTCTCTTAACAAGTTGTGGCCTCAATGGCCAAGTCTTGCATATAAGTTTTGGGTCTACTTATGTTGGTTTGTATGATTGCATCCTATGTGAACTTGTCACAACTTTAAAATTGTCATAGTTATATGCATAGTAAGCACAAGTTACATATTGGTTCTCTTGGGCCTTTAGGGCATCGGGTGCCTGTCTGTCTTAATGGGTACTGAGGTGTGACACTAATTTTGGGAAAGTTCCTCCACTGTGTGCCAAACAAGCACTACAAACAGACACGACTTCTTTTTATAGGAGCATTTTATTTTGCAAAACCTTAACTCAAGGTCATACCACAACCGAACATTTGAATATGGGGATGCCCCATCTACTTCTGTACTAAACACTTTTTAATTTTCTAATATGAAATCTCTTGCTTAACCAAAAAGGTTAAAAGAAGCAAAATATAATATGTTATTTTATAAACATATGTAGACACATGAATTAAAATTAAATTCCTACAAAAAATTTATTAAATTCATGTTCATTTGGATTGAACAAGTAATTTGTACTATAGAATTAAATAAGTCCATTTGTTAGATTGAAATCCAAGATTCATTTCATCTTGAGGTCCAAATTTATGTCAAATATCAATATTACACTTGTCATACTAGTCAAATTCAAGACAAACAGAATGATGTCACGTATTCAAATAAGATGGTAATCCTCGTTCAAAATAATGACCGATCAAAAGTTGTCAATTATTTAAAAGTAGGTAAATTACCCGTGCTTTGCACGGGATTGAACTATTTTACTAAACTTACATATGACCATTCGGTAGTATTCGTATTTTTGATACATACACTACATTGTCAAGAATATTTTATCTTAAGGCAAAGCGTTACTCCGTAATTTTAAAGTGCTGTATTTTTTTTAATTTTTATTTTTGTTATACAAAAAATATGAGTCATAGAGAGATTTTACGTATAAGAAAGAAGTCTAAGAAAATCTCCATGGAAATAGTTGGTCAGTAGTAATGAAAATTTCTAAATTCCAAGAAGTTATAAAGAAAAATATCAGACGTTAAAGAAGAGACCAAAAAGCCTCGAACAACAACACTCCCAAGTAAATGTTGCCAATTATCCCTCTATTCTTGTCAATTTGGGCCATAATTAATGCAAATAGCTGATCCACCTACTTGGACTTTTCAATTGGTTTTTGGACATAAGAATAGTGTGCCTCGGTTGTCCATTTTCCCCTTATTCTTCTACTATATGGCGAGATTAATGCAAGTAGGTGGTAGTGTACTTGACCCAATTACATTGTCAAAAGAGTTTTAGTAGGTGATGCACCTACTTGGTCCTTTGGGCTGGTCAATAAGTAAAAGTACGTGATGCACCTACTTGTCACATGTTAGCTTAGTTAAGTCTGAGTAGGTGACGCACCTACTTGGTCCATTGGGCTGGTCAACAAGTCAAAGTAGGTGATGCACCTACTTGTCACCTCCTAGCTTAGTTAAGTCAAGCAAGCAACTCACTTATTTTATTTCATTTTCTAAATCTTACTTCCTTTTGCTTTAATTTAACACTTCACCTTAAACTTTAAGGTCAATTATGACCTTACTATCTTGAGTTTAAATGCTTTCATCGGAGTTGACTTGAAGTATACATGTTGAAACGTGCAAGGCAAACAATACCTTCCAATTTATTTTAAACCAACACTACTCATCTAAGAAATATGGTCCCTCACCTATACCATAAGTCTATGTCAAGTGTCATATAAATAAAAGTAGCATATGGAGAATACAAGTAGTTACATCCTCCTCTCCTTAGGAACATTCATCCTCGAATGTTAGCTTAGTAGCCAGCTCCAAACCACTTCAAGCCTTAGTTAAATTATAATATTAGCCACATAGTTCATATAAACTTATACTTACCTGTCAATGCATCAACTCAACACCTTGACATTTCCCTTTGGATTGAAATAAATGAGGGTACTTGGACTTCATTGTTTATTCTGCTTCCCATGTAACCTCTTCTACTTGTTGGTTTCTCCATAACACTTTGAAAGATGCTACGTCTTTATTTCTTAACTTCCTAACTTATCGATCCAGAATAGAAATGGGTACTTTTTCGTAGGTGAGATCTCCCGTAACTTGTACATCTCAAGTAGGAGTAATACAAGATGGGTCACCTATGCATTTTCGAAGCATTGAGACATGAAACACTGAATGAATGGTTGAAAGCTCTTGAGATAGCTCTAACTCATATGCAACTTGGCCAATTCTACGGATAATCTTATATGTCCCTATATAGCATGGACTCAACTTTCCCTTTTTACCAAATCTCATTACCCCTTTCATTGGTGATACCTTCAAGAACACCCAATCCACTATAGAGAATTCTAGTCCTCTTCTTATAACATCTACATATTATTTTTTTCGTCTTTGAGTTGTTTCTAGCTGCTGCTTTATCACTTTGACTTTATCCATAGCTTGATGAACCAGTTTTGGCCCAAATAAGGAAGTTTCACCTGTTTCGAACCAGCCAATTGGGGATCTATAGTTTTTCTCATATAAAGCTTCATAAGGTGCCATTTGGATACTGGAATGGTAGCTATTGTTATAAGTGAATTCAATAAGTCATATACGATCATCCCAGCTACCTTGAAGTCTAATATACAAGCTCGCAACATATCCTCAAGTGTTTGAATTGTACGTTCTATTTGACCATCCGTTTGAGGGTGAAAGGTTGTACTTAAATTCACTTGTGTTCCCAAACTCTTTTGAAATGACTTCCAAAAATTTGCAGTGAAGTGAGCTTCTCTATCAGATATTTTAGAGATTGGCACTCCATGTAGTCGAACTATCTCTTTAATGTACAACCTTGCATACCCTTCAGATGTATAAGTAGTCTTCACCGGCAAGAAGTGCGCTGATTTGGTGAGTCTGTCAACTACTACCCATATTGAATCAAACTTCTGAAATGAGTGAGACAAACCAGTGAAAAAATCCATGTTGATCATATCCCACTTCCAAATTGAAAGTTCTATAAGCTGCATATAACCTCCGAGCTTTTGGTGCTCTACTTTTACTTGTTGACAATTTGGACAATGAGCTACAAATTTCACAATGTTCTTCTTCATGTCATCCCATCAATACATTTATTTCAAGTCATGATACATTTTAGTGGACCCGGATGGACAGAGTATCTTGAATGATGTGCTTCCATCATAATCCTCTTTCTTAATTCATATACATTAAGTACACACAATCTATTTTGACACCGAAGTACTCCCTCTTGCGTAAGCTCAAATGCTTTTCCCATACCATGTTGTACATTCTCCTTAAGCTGTAATAGAATAGGATCGATGTATTTCTTCTCTTTTACTTTCACTACTAATGAGGATTCTGCCGCATTTTGCACAATAACCCCTTCGTCTGGAGATTCAAGAAGGCGAACCCCCAAGCTAGCTAGTTGGTATAGATCTTATTTATCTCTTGTCTACCCGTGAACTGTCCATAAGTTCTTGCAATCATCTTACGATTTATACCATCAACTACCACATTTGCTTTCCCAGGATGTTACAAAATATCAATATCATAATCTTTTAATAACTCAAGCCACCTTCGTTGCCTCAGATTCAAGTCCATTTGCTTAAAGATATATTTCAAACTCTTGTGATCAGTATATATGTCAACATGAACTCCATACAAGTAGTGGCGCCATATCTTCAAAGAAAATACAACGACTGCTAGCTCTAAATCATGGGTTGAATAATTTTTCTCATGTGGCCACAACTGTCTTGAGCCATAAGCTATTACTTTACCATGATGCATCAATACGCATCCTAAGCCCACTCCCGAAGCATCACAATACACTGCATACCCTTTCGTGCCTTCTGTAAGTACCAATACAGGTGTCGAAGTTAATTTATTTTTCATATCTTGGAAGCTTCTTTCACATGCATCACTCCACTGAAACTTGGTTTCTTTGTGTGTTAGTAATGAGTCCACGATTTGGACTCATTTAGGGCCTTATTTTAACAAAATTAGTGTCCTCAAAGGATTGTTTAGTGCCAATGAATGATGTAAATCCTTGAATTTCAGGCATTTGGATTTAGGAATGATGCATGGACGCGATTGATCAAAAAGGGAACGAAGCAAGCTTAAGGAATGGAGGAATAAAAAGCTAACGATCGCAGATGTCATTCAACGAATCGCCAAATTGCCAAGTTATCGCCTAAAGTTACAGAATACTGGACCTAAAATAGAAACGATTTCGGCGAACAACAATGCCATTCGGTGGGTCGCCGATCTATTCAGCGAAGGACAAATCTAGTCGCCAAAAGTTCTGAGGAAGATTCATGTAAGTTTTGATAGGAGAGATAGAAAGAAAGAGGGTGAATCATGGAGTCACTCGACGATCTCAACCTAGACCGCCTAAAGTTACAGTAGTTAGGACAAGAAGAAGTGAAAAATGAAGGTGAGATTAATAACTATCGGCAAGTCGCCGATCTATCGGTGACACCCACCCAAATTACTTCACCGAGTGGTCTTAAAGCACGATGCTTCAGACTTGCTTAAATTGGTTCTGGCAAGAAAAGGAGAGGAAGCAGAGTAAACGAAAGAGAGAGAACACTGAAAAAGGCTATTTTCTCTATGATTTTAACAAGATTTTCAGAGAGATTTTGGAAGATAGAGAATTCTTAATAGATTTCCATTTTATAATTCTCATTTGTATCCAACTATGGGAGTGATAATGAATTTCAATTTTTTCATTTTTAATATGAGTGGCTAAAACCCTATACTTGGGGTTTTGATTATGAAGCCAATTGTTGAATTTACTTAGTGGGTGTTTGTTAGTTGTGAAGAATGGTGTTAATTTGAAGTGGGTCTAAGTTGTTGTTGTGTTTCGAAGTTGATTTGCGAGACATCGTGTATCAATTTCAATGTTGTGCACTTGCTCGAGAGATAGGTGTGGAACCAAGGTGGCAATCTTAGCATCCTTAGTAGTGGGTTACCTTGGTTTCAGCTCCAGAGAGTGAAACAAGTAATCCATCCTTTGTATTCTGCATGAGAGAGTGGATTTGATGAGGGAGAAGAGCTGGACATCTTTCGATTAGTGTTGAAGTTTGAGAGAATTCAACATAGACAAGGTAATTGTTCGAGAGAAAGTTACTTTACGTATGGCTCGACCTACCCATGACAAATTACCCTTTTGTGAGCAGTAACATTCATTCACTTCGTTTAGATTTAACAATTGAATGATTAAAATTCCCAAGTTTTAATTCTATTGTTTATGTTGAAATATGAGTTTGGAGTGATAATTGAAGCCTTGCATTAGAGATTTAAATATTAATAGTTCAAGAAGCATTTTCTTGAAGAGATTGTCATTATACTTTTATTATTGAATTAGAAGGAAACACCACTCTCTGTGGGATCGACCCCAACTCACATAGTTGGGTTATTATACTGACAAACGATCGTTGGCACTTAGTATTGGATGAAGTGCCCTAATACGTTAATCAAAATGGTGTCGCTACCGAGGAGTAGCGTTACTTAGAATTATTTGATTGAAGGTTTGACACTCTCAAATTTGTTGGCTGTAATTAAGTTAGTTCTGACTGTTGTGTGTAAGTGTGGGTTAGACTACGTTGAAGTAAACATGAGTGAGGAAGAGATGAATGATAGCCAGGCAGGTCATCGAGATGGTATTGACAACATCAATAGTGTCTACAACCCAACTCAATCTAGTGGAATGGGTGCAATTTGCATCCCACAAACTGATGAGAATGGAATATTTGAAGTCACTAGCATGACTCTTCATCTACTCCAAATGAGGGGACTATATGGAGGGCTAGATCACGAAGACCCGCATGAGCATGTGAGAAACTTTAAAGAGGCTTGCAACCCTTTTTCCTTCAAAAATGTGTCACAAGAGTCAATTTGGCTGCGGTTATTTCAATTGTCCTTAACAGGAGAAGCTAATAAATGGTTAGCCGATTTACCAAATAATTCCATTACATCATGGGAGGAGCTAGTTATAGCATTCAACACAAGGTTCTTTCCTC
>JAJOOS010003972.1:0-20779 GCA_029582725.1 Solanum chiquidenum
AGGGTTTTACTTGGGAGGCCGAGGCCGATATGAGGTCCCGATATCCTCATATCATTAGTTCTACTCCTAATCTAACTTGAGGTAATGAGTTCCTCTTGGTTTGTCCCTTGTTTTGGAGTCATGTGTTTTATGTGTTTCCATGATTTCCTTATGTTATGCATGTTCATGAAAAACTTGTGTTTTGAAAGAAAATGAGTTTACATGATTGATTTTCTCATGTTGTTGTGCATTCAATATGAGTTGCCTATAAACTTCATGAGATGAGTTGTTGAACATGATTTAGCTATGCTTTTGAGAATGAATTGCATATAGGCTTCATGAGATTGTGTTGAGCATGGTTTTAGCATGGAGAAGGTAGTTCCTCCTTGAAGATGAGAAATCTTGAAATTTCATGCATATGGGGTTGCTATATTTAGCTCCTACTTCCTTATGATGCATTGAGTATGTTTATCTTGGAGTTGATAGTTGCTCCTTGGTTATATGCATTTAGATGAAGTTGCATTGTAGGTTGGGTTGTTGGTTCCTCTACTACTCTCTTGGAACTAATTTGAATCTCATTCGAGGATGAATGATTCCAAGGGGAAGATAATGTAACACCCCGGATTTAGAGAAAGGAAACTATTTACTTCTTAGTCGACTAGGCGATACGCCGAGTCAACTTGGCGATCTGCCAAGTGGAACCTTCTCACTTTTTGGTATGATCCCTGAGGTCCTGCATTCTGTAACTTTAGGCGAGCCAAGTCGGGCTCGCTGTTCCGTTTGGCGGGTCGCCGAAGTCGACTCCCCCATCGCCTAAGTTGACTTAGCCCCCTAGTCAACTTACTGTAAATTTTAGCGAGCTAAAGGCTCACTTGGCGAGTCGCCGAGTGGCCTTTGGCGATCTCCAGCGTGAGAGTCTTCAGTTTTCAAATTGGGGTCTTAAAAGTTTTTTTTGATTATTTTAATTCATTACTACATCGTTTTACTCTTCATCTAGAGACCTATATAATTATTTTACTCTTAAATTTCCCTAATTTAAGACCCTTTCTCTCAAGAATCTAAAATAAAATCAAAGTTCTTCCTCCCCAAAATATTTCTCTCTAAGAAAGCATTCAAACAAGGTCATGCCTCAATTCCTCCATTGAAGTTAAGCATTGGGCGTTGAGGTATGATAGTTTTTCATCCATGGAATTCCCAAATCCCTCTATTTTCAAAGGTAGAATTCCCCAATTGAGTTAGGGTTTTCTTCAATTGTCATGAGTTCTTTTCATTATTGATTTAAATGATTGAATTATGATCTTCTATGCATGAATTAATGAAATACTATGATTTTTATGATGATTGTTCCATGAACCCATGTAATCCCCATGTTTTCAAGTTATGAATCATATGATGTGGGATTTTAATCTTAAAGGAAGAGTTTTATGAAATTAAGCATGTATTGCTATCTTTACATGAATTTATGATGAAATCCATATCTAACCCATATTTTCTAAGCATTAATGATTGAAAGTGGTTTTGAACCTCAAGAGGTTAATTATGGACTTATGCATTTTCTTATGAAATCTATGCACATGTTTTAAGAGTGATTTGAGAGTATAGTACCAATGATGATGATCATGATGTGTTCACCTAATTGAATCAAAGAGTAAGAGTTATCCTAATGAAACTAGCTTGGATTGGTTGTACAAGGGCACCTTTTGATGGATTATGAGATAATTCAAGAGTTAATAACTATTCTGTGGGATTTATGCTTAGCACCGAGAGGATATTAATATTGAGATGGAAGCTCTCCCGTTAGTAGAGGCCGGGTTTCTGGAAGTAATATCTTGAGATGGAAACTCTCTTGTTAGTAGAGATCAGGTTTCTAGTAGTAATCTCATCATCCCTTAACTATGTGCCCCCATAGGATGATTAGCTAGTGGATCCACTTAAGCTAGAAGTTCATGGTTCTACCTTGGAAAGTAGGACAACCCTTTTTGGTGTGGGAGACACCGGGGGATCATGTTATAACTTACATCGTCTCTATGTCGGTTAAGGCTAATTCTCAACATTAATAATGAACTAAGGTTACTTCAAGAAGTATCGCATATGAGTTCAAAGGTTTTAAACATGATGTTAGCTTGCATTGACCATGGTTTTATGACTTATGTTTTTTAACTCTCTTATATCATGTTTTAGCTTTGTCAATTGCATGCCACGAAATGAAATGTCCCTTTTAGCATGTTTTAAATGTTTTATGCATGACTATCATACTTGGTACATTATTTTGTACTAATGCATACATTTCCCCAAATGTAGAGTCCGACAGTCAGGGTCATCACTTTCGTGGATAGAGGTTGACTTGATATATTTTTTAGCTTTGGTGAGTCCTCATGCTTCGAGGACGGACTTTCATTGTTTAGTTCCTTTTCTTGTATTTCACTTTTGAACATGATGTATGGGCTAGTCCTAATTTCATTACATTGTATTTGATGACTATGATGAGACAAGTGTTTTAGACTTCCGATTTCTTTTATAAAAAAACTATTGGACTTGAACTATTGTTTTACTCTTATTGTTCTATTTCTTATGACTAAATGGCTTGTATGGAGTCTTTCGGGGTTCTATACGCCATGTTATATCTAGGGGTACCCCTGGGTCGTGACACTAGGACTCTACAGAAATGACTTCATAGACACCCTAGGACTCTTGAACTCTGTGCTCTAATACCAAGTTTGTCACACTTGACCCTACACCCTGTACGTGACCGACACTCAAGAACCATTGCTAGCTCAACTCTCAGCGGAAGACTTACTCAACAACATATGAACTCAAAAGTAAACTTTACTCAACTGTCTAAAAAGATAAACTCAGAATATTTTAGAAATAAAACATTCACTGGCCAAAAGAGGCAACTCAAGTCTAGAACATTAACAATTGAAAAAAAAGACCCATGAACTACTACTGTCTATCTATCTATGAATCCTCTAACACTAAAAGGGATGTCAGGACAAGACCTCCGAACATCCTAACAAAACTGAAGTAATATGATAGAAATAAATGAGGGATCCTCCGGAAGCAAAGAGACTCACCAAAAAACTCTAGGACTGTAAGTGGAATCAACGAAGCGCTTGTTGATGATCATGATTACCTGTATCTGCATCATGAAACGATGTAGGCCAAATGAAATCAGTATATTGAATGTACGAGCATGTAAGGGTAACACTGAACATAACATAAATCTTAAACTTGGAAAGAATGAAACATACTTACCTCGACTCTACTCAACTCAACCTCAACTCATGGATACTCAACTCAAATACAGTATAAAAACAACAATAAAGATGCAGTTTATATGAAGCATTTAAAACTGTTGATAATAACTCAATATATTTAAAAACACAATAATAACTCAGTTTGTATGTAAAGATACAAAATAACTCAATTTGGAAGATTCTCTAACCGACAACCATCACTATGAGCTATGTGATTATACAACGTCTCGCCCACGATGCCAAAGCTGTCATATACCTTACCTGGGTATAGAACTCCTCAACTAAGTGGATCCACTAAACTACGCTTAAAAATCAATAAGGAATCATCTAAAAAGTATGACCCTTTTTACCCACGTTGAATACATGGTTTATGAGGACTTTAAGTTGTTTGACTCGTCCCCATATCGGTGCTCAATACTACTTCCAAAATATAACTCAACTCATATGTTTAAAAATATTTCTCATCCTCAAACTTTGAGATTATTACTCAAAAGGTTTCTCTTAAAAGAGATAGCAATCAAAACTCCTCACGAACTCTTTTGAAAATCGGTGTTTCCTTTCATTTTAAATGTAAAACATTTTCTCTTGGGAATACTTAGTTCCCATTTATCATTTTGAAAAAATGAGCTCAACTCTACTCATCCTCATACTCAAGTGCTCAAGTCTTAAAATAAGTTTTAAAAGATTATAAAAATTTCTCAAAATAACTCGAAGGAACTCTCAAGACTTTACTCTTAACTCTACCTTCAATTTGAATTATGAATTCAAGGTTTATGATTCATGTTATAAAGGATCTCTCGATGTTTAGATGTAGTTTAGGGTAGTTAGAATCAGTAAGGAGTAAAGGTACACTTTAAAAGAACTTAGACGGAGCAAATTACTGAAAAAAGGGTGGAGGCAGGTGACCCTGGCTCCCCTAAAATTCAGAGACTCATTCTTGGCGCACTGCGTGCCTACCCTCTTGGAGCTTCAGTGGCGCGTCGCGTCACCCTTTCCCCAGAACGATCCGATGAATTTTTATTCTTTATTTCTAATCCTAATTCATCTAGAATCAATTGATTTCATCAAATTTTCCTTAGATTCAATTATCCAATACAAGTACACGAGAATCTACTAAAAACAACCCTCAAACTCATAACATTCATCTCAAGAACTTATCAAACTCATCATAAACGATTTAAGAATGAAACTTCAAGAAAACACATCAGGAGCTCAAATCATTCAACCTCAAGAATGAAATTACATATAAAATCACATGATTGGCGTGTCGGTGTACGGACCCTACACTATGAGAACTCACATACCTCTTAGGGATCAAGCCCTTGGCGAAATCCTCGAAGCTTCGCAAGAATCTTGATCGTTCTTCCTTTTCTCCTCTTTTTCTCTTCTTGAACTTCTCTCTAAAGCCCTAAGCGTATTTAGGTTTGTGAAAACTGACCCAAATAAGTTTTGACTCCTAAAATATTACTAAAAATGTTTAAAGTTGATGGGGTAAGGAAAAGACCAAAATACCTCTTATTAATTCGGGTAAATTCCCTTAATCGAACAGGCTGAACTCAAACGTGCATATCTCCCTCATCCAAACTTGAAATTTAGCATACTCAGTGGCGTTGGAACGAGAACTCAGAGACCTCTCATTTGATATCTTATGGTCTATCTAAATCATCATGTATTGAAAGTTATGGTCGTTTGAAGTTGACCCAAAACTCAAACTCTAAGAATAAGTTGCACAAATCTCAATTTAGCTATTTCCAATTTACTGCTTTCTAAATTTAGCTCTTTCTAAGGCAGGATGTTACACCGCCATAGAGGGAGTCTTCCAACTATGGTTGACTGACATTAGTCCGACCGTATTCAAGTTTTTAAAAATTGTTGTGTGCCAAAATTTAAATTTTGCATCGTATTTGAAAATTTTAGGGTTATGCATGAGGCGCCTTTTTTAAATAATGATGAATCCAGTTTTAAAATTGAAGACTCTTAGGAGTGTGCTGGTATGGATTATAATTTTGTAACTTGGGTATTACTAATTGCTAATTGCTAAATTCTGTTGAATATCAATGAGTAAACTAGATTATAAGTAATGATAACTATCTAGCAATCAACTATCACAAATCATGTGTGTTTTTATCAATTTCTAACATGTAATGCACTAAAATCAATCTATGACTTTATCTCAACAAAATTATTTCAAGGTTAGTTGTCAATTAAATTATATTCAGTCATTATCACTAATGATATTTTACAAGCAACATTAGAGATCTAAAGTAACAATAGTTTGCAATCTTAAGTTATAGATGAAAACATAAAGAAATAGTTGAATCCATATCATTTCAACATTTTAAAGCTATTAAAAAAAACAATTATAAGTTAATCATTCATACATTACACAACCCTAAGAATAGAGAGATTAGCTATAAATAATGAAAGGTAAAAGAAATATACCAAAATTCTCACCCAATGTAGCTACTTGATTCGAAATTCTAATATTTCAATCCCAAAGACTTTCAATCTCAAGAAGGTTCTATACAACCTTCAAGTAGGATTACACGATCAGTCCAAAATATGAGTGTAAATAATTTACTTCATTATAGTAACACAAGTCAATACATACATACATATATATATGTATATATAAACTCCTAATCACAACATCATGAAACAACAAATACGTGGATGCACGTCCCACATGATCACAAATGCAAATTTTTGGTCCTTTCAAGGAACCATAAGCACATACTTGGTCCTCTTATGGAATCCTTATACAAACTGTTAGTGTACCAGCGTGGTACCCGAGTCAATAAGATTTTATAATTATATCAGGTGTCATAACTGGTCCAACTAGTAGTAATTATACCAGGCATGATATCCGAGTCAACCATTAGTATTTTTGTACCAACGTGATACTTAAGCCAACCAACAATTACAAATAATAAAAAAAAATTCCAAACACAATGCACAACAATACTTTAAAGCCTCAAGTCACATAAACATGTCCATTGCATGAGATTATCAACATGATGTCATTTCGTATGCTTCCCTATGTTTTTCCTAACATGCATTGCACCAATAATACTATATAGCAGTATACATGCATACATACATATACCAAAAAATGTGTAACCATTACATACCTTGAATCAAGCCTCTTGGAAACTCTAAAGAACTTGAGCTTTCCCCTTTTAAAATGCCTTGGCTTGTTCTTAGTCTAAAATAATAAATAAATGTAACAATCAATCAAAAATGACCTAATAATATCCGAATCTTACCCAAATCCTAACCCCATCCATTATATGATCATCCTCGCCAACTTAGAGTTTTTTCCATCATAAAACCATGCCAAAACCCTCTCTGAAGAGTAATATATTATTCTAAGGCTTAAGAATCAATTTACAAGTTTTGGGAGTAACACACTTACCTTTATCGAAGAATTCTAAGGAAAATTGAGTGCAAACAACCCTAAATTTCCCCTCCCAATATCAAGAACAAAAGTGCAAAAAATAGGAGGTTTTGGAGTTGTTTCTGCATAAAATCCTGTTTTACTAAGCTATAGCAGAACTAACCCCGCTATAGTGCCTGCACACACCCACTATAGCAGACGCCTCCCTCTATAGAGGACTATGCGAACTTTAAAGAATAAAAATCCCTTAAAATCCCATTTTTCACAACACACATCTTTCCCTTGACATCTCGAAAGACCCCTTTCACGCCAAATTTGATTCTTGAAGTTTTACTCACCCGAATTCAATTCTATGAATCCCTACGGGTTCCTTATTGTCTTGGATACAAGAAAACTTTCACCAAGCCTAGACATTTAACCCCACTCATTGTCAGATGGTCCTAGAGTGCACCTAGTCCAGATTCCTTCTGAGGTTGACCTAGCCAAAAAATTTGAGTCATTATCCGAAAAGCTTTCTGACCCAAATTCTTTCACCATTGACCTATTCATAACGATCGGGATGGATCGTTATAGTGTTGTTTCAGTGAACTAAGTCGGGACAACCGAGCAGTTCGGGTTATGCGCTAAATGGTAGAGTTTATCGCCACTCAAACTTTCCAACTTTGATTTTTTTTCTAGGTGCCTGTTACATTCAGCGACACCAATGACCATCGCCGAATCACTTCGACGACACGCCGACTTCTCCCTGATATTGAAAAACTGAGATGAACTTGAGGGTTAAGAACTGTAACCTTCGGCGATGCGCCGAGTCAACTTGGATGACGCTCAGTGTCGCTTTTGCATATTTCTTTAAGTCTTTTGACTACTTTTGATCTCTTTTATCTCCATGCTTATGGTCTCATAACTTAAATACAAATACATTTTGATCAGAAAACATATAATAAATTTAATTAATTTTTTCACTCCCATTAGACAAATATGGTATATTTGAGTTATTTATGTAATAATAGGAGTGTATATGAGCCATTTTTGTAATAAATGATATATCAACTCTAAATTTCAAATTTGAGAAGTATATCATACCATTTTTCCTTAATTCTTTTGGGGTCAAGTCTCGCCTATCTTCTTTTAATCGAGTTTGGTAGATATTAGATTAAATATTAAAAATGGTTTAAAAAATTGTGATTTTATTATTAGAAAATAATTATGTGATTTTGATGGAAAAAATTATTCTTATATGTCCATTTATGGAATTTAACTTATGATGCAATTTAAATAGAAAATATATAAATGACAAACCATATGTACTAGTATCAAACCAAATCTTCCATTTAAGGAATTTAACTTATGATGCAATTTAAATAGAAAATATATAAATGACAAACCATATCTACTAGTATCAAACCAAATCTTTTGTTTGAGAAAAACAAAACACATTCCAATTCCTATCTTGTCTTCACTCTTCATACTTTGGGTCTGTTTGGAAAGTCATATGGTAATTGGAATTGATGTAATTACTAGGATAGTAAATATCAGTATAGTAATTACACAACCTAGTAATTACACCAACCTGCTTATTTGCCACGGTGTAATTACATTATAATTACACATGTGCTGTTTGGATGTACAAATGCAATTATAAAGTTATATTAAATTTGAAAAATAAAAGTAATTATTTAAAATTTATATTAGAAAAATAAGAAACTTGATAAATGATATTATATTAAATATTTAAGATATATATTGTCTTTTGAAAATATATTAATTAATAAAAATATGTTCTTAACTAATATTATGAAAAAAATAATTGATTTATATTTTTCAAATTAGTGTATTTCAGTTGAATTAATCATAAAAACTAAAAGCAAAAAATTTCTAAGAACAACTTGAAATGCATGTTGGAAAAGAAGATTAATAATATAAATAAAATGTCATAAATTATTAAAATATTTGATAAAAAGATAATCTATCAAGTCTTATTAAAAAACAAATAACTTGCAATGTGAAGTTTCAAATCAGTACTATCAAAATAAATGAAACTAAAAATATAACATAAGTTCTAAACTCAAAACAAAAATTTAATATATAGTTTTATGCTAAATTTCAACATAACATTCATAAATATGATTGAAAAGAATAGGAAAACATAAGTCTATAATCTTACTCAACAATGAATTCTACTTTAATTTAAAAATACTATCAAAATTATGTTAATGAAATAAATAAACATGGTATGAAAAAAAAAACGAAAAATTGCATAGATCACATGAAGTAAAGTTTGAGAATGAGAAAAAAATAAAGAATAAAAATAATATACAATAATAAAAGAAATTTTAGAAAATTTTAGAATAATGAAAAATAAAAAGATTTTATAATAACAGAAATAGAAAATAAATTAAAATGAAAAAATAAAAATAAAAAGAAGAATTAAAAAGTAATCAACTTGTAATTGCACCATGTAATTATCAACAATTCATAGCCCCTTCCTAGGAATTGAAAAGTGTAAGTACCCCCTGTCAATTACACCAAATTACCTGTTGACCAAGTAATTACATGACCAACCAAACATGTCAGACAATGTAAATACACCCAATTAGACCAAATCCAATTATCAGGGTGTCTTTCCAAACAGACCCGTAGTATTCTTTAGAGTTTCCCCCTATTTTTTTTATATCTCATTCCATGTATCTTTCATATGTACAGTCTACTTGTTTTCTACTATATAAATAGACCACTAATATTTCTTTTTCTCTATCTCTACTCATCAATCAAAAGGTGTGTAAAATTTTTTCTCTTATATATTTCTTTTCTCTTTGTTCTATTTTAGTTGTTTCTTATATAAATTGATTGTGTAGACAATAAATCAAATAGATTAACACTTGATTTTTTGTGTTTCTTTTGTTATTTTGTTTTATCAAATAGAAAATTAGCCAAAAAATGACAGATTCTGGGGAAGAACCTGTTGGAGAATCATCAAATTCCCAAAAAAGATCGAAAAGGCATAGACAATACCACAGACATTCTATGGAACAAATTCAAAGACTTGAAGCGTAAGATCAATTTTCTTTCTTTTAAAAAAAGTATTTTATCCGTCAGATATGTTCAATTTTTTTTTTGTTTGTTCAAAGAGATGATGTTATTTTCTTAAAATGCATGAGTGATAAAATTAAATTTCATTAGCGATAGAATAATTTGTTTTTTTTTTTTTAATGTATTTTTTGTGCATCAATTTATATTTATTTTTGATTGATCTTCTTGTGGTGTTTTTTTTTGGTTCCCCACATGTCCATTATATTTAATAAAAGATTTGTAGTTTTGATTTCACCTTTCCTTTTTTTTTTGATTGAGTTGCTAAATTGGTTTTGAAATAGTTTATTTTGATGATTAATCTGTTATGTATATACATCTTTATAAATGAATTGATTTATTCTTGATTATTCATTAATAACTTTAGCATAAAGAGATGAGTTTATTTAATTTCAATTTCTTTCTTATTTTTGCACCAAAAAAATAAACAATCTATTTCTCATGATGTTTGATACCCCTTTTGAGGCGCAACTAATTAACTTTGTGTCGAGAAACCTCATTTTAGGGCCCAACTAATCCAGATCACATAGTTTTTTTTAACTTTAGGGACTGATTAATCTAGATTTGTATTGAAAAGTCTCACTTTAGGATCTGCTTAGTTCAGATTCGCATCAGAAAGTCTCACTTTGGGGGATAAATCTCTCCCTATCGATGGTGACAACTCTTGTCCCATGACTCAATACGAGGCCTCTAGTTAAGGATAAACGAGTACTTACTGCTCCTCAATCTTTGGTGAGTATTTGGTACTTGATCTAGGGCCCGGCAAATTAAAATTCAAGTGGGGAATCAAGTCCCATTTTAGGGTTAAAATGTTCCTTACCGAGGCTTTAGTTCCAATGCTCAAACTTAAGACCTGATTAATGATGGAGAAATACTTGCCAATCCACCATGTTTTTTATGACAATTTATTTTGTTATTTTAATTTTTAGGTTTATTTTAAAAAATGATCAATAATGTTTTTTCTTCGTGAATTTTGAATGAAGATTCTTCAAGAAATGTCCGCATCCAGATGAGGATCAACAAAAACAATTGGGTAGGGAAGCAGGGCTTGACCATAAGCAGGTCAAGTTTTGGTTTCAAAACAAAAGGACTCAAACAAAGGTAATTTTAATTATTTAGTTCTTTTATATATTATCAATTATACTTAATTTATTGGATATTTTTGTTATTGTTGTTGTTGTTGTTGTTTACACACAACAACAAATTAATATTTTTTTTCATTAAATTTTTCAAAAATCTAGAAAAAGTGACGATAAAAGTTGGATCGGTTTAATGGCAATGCAGTGAATCTCTTTGGTTAAGTTATTAGAATGTGTGAATAAATACGATAATTTCTTCCTCTTATTAATTAGGTTATTTACTTCCACTTTCATCCCTCCCCCCACCCTTCGTGTACAATCAATTCCACTATTGATGATTTCACTTTTCAATTTCTATATAGTTTCCCTAAATCACTCATTTGATTTTCCATGTTGAATTGATCAATAGATTTGAAAGTATGTTCTTTGCCTCATTAATATATGAATTTTATTAAATATGTTTTTTTTCATTAAAATTATTTTTATCATCTGACCTCCAAGTCGATTAAGTTGTTTCTCAATAAAATCAATTAAATTATTCAAAGTACATGAACTCCCTAGCAAGTTCCATCACTTATCAAGGAATAACTAAATGGAAAAAAATTTATATTTCTACTAGATTCTGAGGATTTAAAGTCAGAAAAATTTGGTTTTGCAACTCAAAACAAATGATTTTCCTTTTCTAGATTAATTGATGAATGAAGGAAATCTTGCAATATTAAATAGACGGATTGAACGAAGTCTAGGCTAGTCAAAATAATTTGTATAAGCAAATAAGCAGATTAATAAATTATTTGGGTTGGATTGGGCTTAAAATAGACCACAACCCAATTTTCGAACTTCTAACCAAAAATATTTTTTCTCGTTATTTGTTCAATTACAAAACAAAGTAATTTCTTTTTTTAACACGACTATATTTATCACATCTAGGCTAAGAGTATGGTCTTTGATGATGAATTTCGTAGAGCTAGTGAACATTCTCAAGAAGAGAAGGATAACTTGTATCTAGGAGACCAAATGAATAGGATATAAGGCATTTGATATGGACAGGTATAAGTTGTGGTATTCTGGAGGTGTGAGGAATATGAATAAAGTAGGCATCTTAGCAGATTGTGGGCTTAGGGAGGAAGTGGTTGAGGTAATGAGGATCAATGATAGGATCATGATGATTAAGCTAGTCATTGGAGGGTCCACTTTAAATATTGTTAGTGATTACGCTTCGCAAGTGGGCTAGGACAAGGAGGACTAGAAAATTTGAATCCCCTTGTGAAAAATCTTTACTCCGCCACTGGTGGGAGCTTTGGGCAGTAGTAGTAATGTAGATAATATGTGGTTCAGGACTTCTAGTTAAATTTGGGCAAGTTGAGTAAATTAAATTTTCATGAACTAATTTTTTCACCCATGTAAAAATTCTTTAAAATATATTTTTTATATGAGGAAGAAAGTGTATGTTGTTCAATATTAGAATGGAAATTTAAACTTTTAAGCAAAGATGGACCGAAAAAATAATTTTCACGCATTATAAAAAAGGCTAAGTAGCATTTTTGGTCCTTCAATTATTATCATATTCTAATTTTGATACTAGTAATATCTTGCTCAATACATAAATCTTCAATTAATTGATATGTGCACTATTAATCCCTTTGTTTGTGAATATTCACAAAAATAACACAATGATTAACTGTACAATCATTTAATTATCTATGTGTTATGTGAAGTTTGTATTGTTATTCCATATGTGATTAATTTGTTATATATATTTCATCAGACTCAAAATGAGAAATCCGTTAACAATGTTCTTCGAAAAGAAAATGAAAGATTTCTTTGTGAGAATAAAGCAATGAAAGAGGCAATGAAGAATATTATGTGCCCAAAATGTGATGGACCGCCCATTGGAAAAGAAGAAAGGGAACGCAATTTAGAAAATATGAGAATGGAAAATCAATGGTTGACAGAACAGGTAAACCATCTATTTATCCTATTTATTTTACTTTATTGTATTTTTGTTGTTATTTATTTATTTATCTTGAAAAGAATTACTTATATATAACAAAAGACGAGGAAAATTCATGGTTTGAACTCGATGGACTAATCCTGGTTTTAAGGTATTAGCACATAACATATAATTTGAAATGAAGGGGTCAGATCTATTATATTTGTTGAAATTTTAGTCTGTTCTTACATATATATGTCTATATTCCGCCTTATAGATATATAGGTGGATGCGAATCATAAGCACCAGGTTTATTTGAATCTCGTATTTTTACGTGAGGCATAGATACATGTAAAAAAATTACTAAAATTTAAACAAATGTTATATCTGGATCCATAATTTTATAAATATAACGAATGAAGCGTTAGAAGCCTAGGGTTGTGATGGTATGATAAGATTCATCTACATTTAACCAAGGGTCTTAGGTTTGAGCTCTGGTACAAAAAAATCTTAATAGGAAGTGCTTCTCTTTTTTATGGGATTTACATGATGCTAATTCGAACTAGTGGAGGCCCGAATGTGGATACTGAAAACTAGGTGAAAAATCCTCGCAAAAGTGTTAAATACCTAAAAAGGCCTAACTCATCATTTTTATATCTTGGATTTGTTTCTGCCCCGTGCTTATGAGTTGCATCCTCCCTTGACAAGAGAGATCATCTTGATCTCACAATTAATTAATTTATTGAAAGAATTTAAATTATATACACTAATAACAAATTATACACTTCTCCTTTTTAGGTTCTCAAATCATGTTTATTATAGATACTTACCTATTATTGTAAGTAATTACCTTATTATTTTTTTTTGCAGTATGAAAAAGTATCAAATCTCATTTCAAGTGTTGTTGGAGGGCCTTTTGTGATGGATTCAAATTTGGCACCACCAAAACCAACTCTTGGATTATCTTCAAATTCATCTGATGGAAGTTTGTTGAACCAAAACATATGTGGCTCTCCCATTAGATATCCTCCTCTTCGTCAAGAAAACAATCATCATCATCATAATAATAATAATAATAATGTTCAAGCACATTCAATAAATATTAATAATATCCCAGTAATGTCTCCATCACCACAAGAACATGATGAATTTCATCATGATAACAGGCAGAAAACAATTACGTTTGAGACTGTTGTTGCTTCTATGAATGAAATGGTTGAACTTTTGAAAATGAATGATCCAATTTGGGTAGATTCATCAAGTGATGTGATGTCTTTAATTCACCATGAGAGTTATGAAAGACCATTTCCAAATCAAGTTCAACCTTACCAAACATCAAATGCTCGAATTGAATCATCAAAGGATTGTGGAGTTGTGTCAATGACTGCAATTGAGTTGATCGATAATTTTCTTGATCCAGTAAGTTTCTTCAACGCTTTCATGTTATAACTATTCAGTTTACAAGTGATATATATATATATATATATATATATATGCATATCTCTTATATGCTTAGTATATTAAAGTTTGGATGTGTTAGTTATATACATATATTTATATATGCATATCTCTTATATACTTAGTATATTAAAGGTTGGGCGTGCTAGTTGGTTTGAGAATTCGTTGAAAACTTACCTTTTTTGATGTGGAAACATACCATGCCAGTATCATGGATTTTGAAGTTGAGCAAGTGAGAGATCTAAGATACTGTCATGATATTTTGAAATCTAACACATTGTCATGAATTCCAAAAATTGGCTATTTCTCAATAGGCTGATACCGTTTTATTTTTTAATTTTCTCCCATACAATATTGATTAAGATGACTTTATATGGAGTGATGGACATGGACAATGAGTACTTATTTTGAGACATAGTTACCATTGTTATTGTTTAATAATTAATCATATACTTAAAAATGATTGATTTGTATATGTAGGTGAAATGGATGAACTTGTTTCCTACTATAGTCACAAAAGCTAGGACTATTAAAGTTCTTGATTCTGGTACTTGGGGAGGCTCTATACAATTGGTAAAACATTAATCTATCTTTTAGATTTTGTTCCCCTACAAATTAAATAAATATAAAAATTGACTCATAAAATGATCTATTTTTTTCTTGGTTCTTGAATACAGATGTATGAAAAGTTGCATATTTTATCTCCTCTAGTTGAAGCTAGAGATTTTTTCTTCATACGTTGTTGTAAACAACTTGATCCAACAACATGGATCATGGTGGATTTTTCATATGATCTATTCAATGAGATTCAAAGTGGTGTACCTTCTTATTCTTGGAAGTTCCCTTCTGGTTGTGCAATTCAAGATATGGGCAATGGCCAAAGTAAGGTAAGAATCATTTCCTCTCTATATCACTATTTATATAAAAGGAAAACTATGTGCATTAAGCTCCTTATATACATGGGGCCATATTACTAGGGTCTATTATATGTAGTCTTATCTTGCATTTGTGCATGAGGTTGTTTCCACAACTCAAACGGGTAACATATATATCACTTTATATATGTAACTTATTTTCCAAAGGGTATGTTACATATGTAAAAAGTTACTCGTACTGATGCCTATTTCATGATGTCTATTGTTCCTAATATGATATAAGAATCAAACTATCTTTATTCTCGGTTTATCCAATTTTGGATCCTCATGTTATGTTGTTAATTTATGCTCCAAATGATCAGCTTTGGGACGTGCATTGTGGGCTGTTTAAGTGTTCCCGTATTGGTTTAGAAAATGATCTTTATGTCCGTGTATAGCCTTGGAAAGTCCCCACAACCTAATAAGTTATATTTTAGGATTGAGTTAAATTCAATAACCATCCTTTTAACATGCTATCATAGTTGCTAGTCTTCATATAACAATGTTGACCTCTGGACCATACTATGTTGTTCATGTCCCAGATATTTGAATCTAAACGAGTGAGGATTATTTTTTCTCCTTATATGGTCCTGATCAATCCTTGCCTTATGACATCCATTGCTAAAAAAACACAAATTTCCAACATGCTTTCCTCATTATTTTCCAACAAGTTAATTATTTTTATTCTGGTTTCTTGATTATTTTTACTCTTGCAGGTTACTTGGGTGGAACATGTTCAAGTATATGAAAAATGTCAGGTTAATCGTATCTTTAGAGATTTGTTGTGTGGTCGTGAAACATACGGAGCTAAAAGATGGATTGTTACACTTCAAAGAATGTCTGAAAGATATAATTTTGGAATGAGTGCAACATGCCCTACTAGGCATGATTTCAAAGGAGGTTTGATTTTATATTCCCTTGTTATTTATTTACTACTTTTTTTAATTTTAATTTACAAGGTGAGAAAAAGATCAATTGAAAATTTTTCATCACTTCAAGGCAGCTTTAATTAAAAATAAAAATCTTGCAGGGGTCCAAATCGATCCCTTTTCTTTGTTTATATGTTTGAAAAAATATGACCTTTTAAAAGTTTTTTATCATCTTTAAGGTATGTTTGGCATATATATATATATATATATAGTGGCGGAGTCAAAAATTTCACAAAGGATATCCAAGTACTAAAGTAAACCTGCTCTTCTTAAAAAGTGAATTTTTATTTTGCTACTAGTGAGATTCGAACACACGAAAACAATATCATTTTTCGACCTGTCCAATTGGACACCCTGACATAAGGGTAGCTACGCCACTGTATATATATAATACATATTTTTCCATGTTCGACCAATGAAAATGTTTTTTTGTCTAAATGGGCCCGGAAAATGATCACTCCTTTTATTTTGAAAGTCATTTTTCTTTACAATTTTCTCAATTTTTTACTTGAAACATCTCCTTTTCAAACTCTTCTTTTTTCCTTTAGGGGTGTGTTTGGTATGATTTAATTTTTTTCAAAAAAATAGTCATCTTTTGATGTTTATTGACTGGCCAAAGAACTATTTTCTAGAGAAAATATTTTCCAATCAAAGGAGCAGGAATAATGACCACTTCTCTCATTTTCCGAGGAAAGTCATTTCCTTCGCAATCATCTCAACTTTGAACATTATATCAATGCTTTAACGACACTCGGATATTATTATCACCTTTAACATGTAAAAATCTCATCAAAATACTTCCCGATCTGTAAATATTTTTTATCAATCTTCAATAGAAGTTTTTTTTCTAGATATATTTTGTATTTTCCAAACAAAATCAGAAAATAAAATTAGATTTCCTAAAATAAATTATTTTCCAAAAAACAAAAACACACCCTTATCTTGTTTCCTTATTATATAATTACTTTCCAAATATTTTATTCTTCGATTTTAGTATTACATGTTATCTCATTTATATCCTTATGTATTTGCTTTTCATATCTGAATTTGGATATACTTTACTTGATTGAGGATCTATAAAAAACAACCTCTTTACCTTCTCAAGATAGGACCAGCCTTTGCAGACTTCACTTGTGAAATTAAACTAGATAATTAGATATATATATATATATATATATATATATGTTGTTGTAATATTTAAACTTCATTTTATTTTTAGTGTTTCATGATCCAGAAGGGCTGAAAAATACGATACAAGTATCTCAAAGGATGGTGAAGAGCTTTTTTGAATTCCTAAGCATGACAGACAAATTAGATTTTCCAACTTCATCACAATTAAACCGTGGAGATAGGATGTCAATAAGAAAAAATGAAGAAATTACCCAACCAAAAGGCTTTATTGCCATTGCCGCTACTTCTCTATGGCTTCCTTTTTCATTCCAAGATGTCTTCAATTTCTTCAAAGACGACAAGACAAGAAGTCAGGTATGTATCAAACCTCTTTATAATAATGTCAATTGGTCAGATAATTTTTTTAGTTGTTATAGCGAAATGTTATTATAGAGAACATAATAATATAACATGATATTGATATCGGTTCCTAATAAAACTTTGATTCTACATTGAATTGGCCGAGGATATTTTGAAAACGGTCTCTCTTCCTTCGAGAGACAAGTATAAGGTTTGCGTACATTCTACCCTCTCTAGGCTCCACATCGTGGGATTACACATGATATATTGTTGTTAAAGTATATAATAGGAATGATTGCATATATCTTTGCATTGATATTAAATTTTTAATGCAATGAACCAAACCTCTGATAAAAAAGTAATTTTTACATTTTCAATCCTTGTATAACTTGTTAACCAAATGACCCCAAAAATACCCATATAGAAATTGATTTTTTTTTCCAATTCCTGTATAGATTTTTATGTAAAACTCTCAAATATTTCAATAAATATCATAATTTTAAATTAAAATAGGATGAGATCAGCGTTAAGAATTTTCGAAACCATTAAGTTAAAGTCCCGAATTTGATTGATTTGCTAATATTATGTTCCCATGTTATTAGGGGTGTGCATATGTCAGTTTGGTTCGGTTTGATGTATTATCGGTTTTGTTTATTGGTTTTTAAATACATTAAACCAAAAATTAAACCAATAAGATATTTTTAATCGATTTTTGATCTATCAATTTTGGTCCTTAATAGTTCGATTTCAGTTTAACCAATAAGAAAGTGATTTTAAAATATATGACTTCTCCAATAATATGACACGATAAGACAATAATGTAACTGTACAAATACTCATAAGATAGAAACAATAATAACTAACATGAAAAGAACTATACAAGTGTTACACCAAGAGAAATTAAGAGGGATAATGTTCTTATTTTACGTTTAGACGTTTTATATAATGTGAAATTATGGACTCAAAGTCACTATGAAGTGTGCATTGAAGGGTAAAGGGCAAAGACATAACTAGTGAGGTATTGAGATTAATATTTAATATTTATGTACGCGTACAGTTGTAAATTACTATAGTCTTATTGGGTTATTGGTTTACCCAATAACCTAATATTAAAAAACTAATACCAAACTGATAACCCGATATTTTTTTTTATTTTATAAAACCATTAAAAATCTGTTAACCCAATAGTAATAAACCAATAACACTTTTTCAATTCGATTTATCGGTCGATTTAGTTTTTGCACACCCCTTATATGTTATTTTATCTACAATCTACATGATTTGCTAGTCTTGGCATTGATTGTACATATATTGTTTTAAATACATGATCTTAAATAATACTCATCCGACAAACTAATTTTTTGACAATTAAATTATGATACTGTTTATATTTGATTTTTTTTCCAGTGGGATATTTTGACCGGTGGAAATAATATGATTGAGTTAGATCGAGTACTAACAGGAACTTTTCCAGGAAATAACATTACAATTATTCAGGTATTTGCCATATTTATTTATTTATTTATAGTTTGCTATTTCTGCTTAAATTATCAAGTAATAATGACATTTTACCAGAATCAAATAATATTACTTATGATTGGATTTATCTTTTTTTCACATGCAAAAATACCAAAATCTCTAAACTTGTATCTTTTTTTCCTTTAGACGTTTTGTTCTTTAA
Source organism: Solanum chiquidenum (assembly GCA_029582725.1). Classification (NCBI taxonomy): domain Eukaryota; kingdom Viridiplantae; phylum Streptophyta; class Magnoliopsida; order Solanales; family Solanaceae; genus Solanum; species Solanum chiquidenum. Next base: position 19,185 of record JAJOOS010003972.1, read on the forward strand.
TTATTGAATCAGAAGGAATTTTCTACGGTCCAATTTCACTTTTGACTTGTAGTCAATTAATAATTAAAACACACAAAAATAAAGACTAACTTTTCCCGCGTTTAATTTATATAAACTGATAATTTGAAAATCTTCTTCACATTATCATAACTTAGCCATTTATAGCAAGTTGTTGTTTGTCTCATTTTCTATATTAATAATTCCACTTGGTTTTCTTGGTGATTCAGTTATTACCTTTAACTATCTTTTAGGTGAACTAATAATGCTAAATATATTTCACTACAAAAAAGAACAAGAATTAGCTATGAAATTCCTTGTTAATCTGTTGTTAAATAACCTATAGCTAACAAGATTGTTTTATAATCCGTCACTAATTCATTATTAAATAGGATTAGCTGTGGAATTTTTATTGTTTAGCAGCATAACTTATCCGTCGCTTATTCTTTTAGTATTTACCCTAATATTTCTTAATTGTTGTAATGTATATACAGCCTTATAATATGCATAAGGAAATGCTAGTGCTTGAAGAGACGAGCATTGATGAAATGGGAGCATTTTTAGTCTATGCACCCATGGAGTTACAAGCAATCACTTCAATTGTCAATGGAGGTGATGCAACAAAAGTTCCCATTTTGCCCTCTGGTATCATCATAAGTCCCGATGGTCGGCTCTCCTCGAATAGGGACAACACTGCAAATGCACAAAATGGTTCAATTTTGACAGTGGCTTTTCAAATATTGGTTTGTGGTAATAATAATCCAACCTCCAAGCAGCAACAAATGGAGGTAGTGGCTTCTATTCATGGCGTTTTGAGTGCCACAATTTTAAAAATCAAAGAAGCATTGGGTTGCTCTGATTTTTGATGGTTTAATTTCATGTTGTTTGTTTGTTTGTTTTGAAGATTTTAAAACTTAGACAATTGATGGTTTTGAAGGATGATGTGTTCCCTTCTTTGTGACTTTTGAAATCTCAAGACTCTGAGATATGTGTTGCTGCAATTATCTTTTATATTGATACACTTATTTGAGACTTCTCATTTGTTTGGTTTTTCCAATTTTAGCCTGTTTGGTTTTCTCTGATCATTGGTTTTGTTCTTTGTCATGTTACAATGTCATGCCTTCCTTATTTTGCAAGTGTGAGTAGTATATATATTGTATCCATGGGTGGATGGAATTATATGTTGTGAACACGGATAGCCCAAACGCTAGCCAAGTTGTTAGGCCTAGGGCTAAACTAGGAAGAGGCTCAAGAATCAAACATCCAACAATAGATTTACTTGAGATCTAGGTTGAGCACCCACTTTTGTCTTGAGTACACACTGTACTTGCTTGCTTACTTTCTTTCTTTCTTGGCTACACCTCAAATGACCACCTCTATTTATAGGTGGTGAATGGAAGGATCAGATCTAGTGGAGGATATTTATTGTTCTACTCTAGAATGTTCCTCCAACTGTATAATTCTATAACTATCCATTCTAGAATATTTCTATATGTTTCTCTCAGGAACACTCATTCTAGATATCTCCCTTCATTTCTTTACAACTTTGAATATTCTAGATACTTCTCTGGCATGTCATAGATAATTATTAAGCTTCT
>JAJOOS010003974.1:0-29117 GCA_029582725.1 Solanum chiquidenum
TTATGATATATTATGAAACTTAAATGGCATAAAAAATTGAGACTTAAGATTGAGAGGATATAGAAAATAGATGAGAGAATAGATGATTTTGTAAGAAATAATAAGGAATAGAGGGGTATTTATAATATTAAAAATGGGTTAAAGCGTATTTATGATAACTTGAGGGTTTAAATTAAAGTATTAAAAGTAGGGGTGGTAGGGGGTGTTGGGGAAGTGAAAAAGGTAAATAAATCCGTTGGGGGGGCCCACTAGGCGTTGCCCCAACGGATATAATTTTAAAAAAATAAATAAAATTAAAATTAAAATTGAGGGGATCCCGCGAACCGGCCTGGTCGACCGGGACCAAAGGGTGAACCGGCCCCTAACCGGTCCCCTATCCCGTACCCCTCCCAAACCGCGAAACATTACGGGACCGGGTCCGGCGAGCCGGTTCTCGAACCGGTCGCGGGCCGACCCGGTCCCCTTGCCAGCCCTAGCCAGAAGTAGTTGGAGACATGTCTCATTGTTGTTAAACTTCATTCTCTGTAGACACTTGAGAGATATACTTGTTTTTGTCTCTCAACTTAGTTGTGCCTCTTGAAACCTTTGCCTTTATGCTCATGCAACTTCTATACTTGCCTTTGCAGCACATCCCTAGAATCAATGGAGAAATACCGTCAATTGATGAGGCAACCTTAGATCATCAAAGACTTCTTGACCGGTATTATACAATTTCTTTAATGGAAGATGTGAATGTTTAGTTCAAAGATCTACAAACCATATGCTGGTTGTATAAATCTAGCAATTGTTTTTTTAAATATAAATTTACCTCACCACTTTTGAAAAGATGCTGATCAACAAATTATATTTCTGTAAAACATAAATATCATATTGTTTCATAAGGATTCATCATTATTTTACTGTTTTTTGCATGTTTTTCTATTGTTTGAAAAATTAAGTTTGTGTTATTTGATGGTAGGGATAATTCTTGCAGCTGTTAAGTTTAAACAAATTAAATAATGTTTAGTACCTATCAAAAAGGAGAATAATAGGAAAAGAACAAACCCGAAAGGAATACTCCCCTCTGTTCTGCTTTATATGGCTCTATTATCATTTGAGAAGTATACAACTTTTTCTTTGACCATAACTTTTTCATAATTCTTTGTGTAAATTTTATTTTTTAAAAGATTAGAACAAGATTTTATAATTGAGACTGAAAAGTAGATTGTTTGACCCATGTATTCCTTCATTCTTTTTTAAACAAAGGGGTTCATTTTAACTCACTTTGAGTTAATTTATACGGCACTTTTTCTGTTTTTGGATGTTCCAAAATATTTGCACCATATTATTTCTATACAACTTTCACAACATTCATGAATCTAAATTTATTAAGCTCTTCGTACTTTAATTTTGATGTTTACTCTCTTTGTAACCTCAACTTTGATATTCTCTTCCGTAATCCAATTATTTATTATATACGTCAAATGAATTTCTTAATTCTTAACCGGCATGTCTAGTTAAATACTATCACATATAATGAAATGAGGGAGTATGTATGAAGAATTTGTGAGTGTGTTCCCTACTTGTTTCTCTTCTTTGTCATTCTTTTGTTTAAGGTGCAGAAGTTTGTTTATTTTTACAGATTACAGGTTTATGAACTAGTCGAATTTAAAGTTCAAGGCGATGGGAATTGTCAGGTCAGCTCTCCTACATTCATCATTCAATTCTTGTCAATTAAAAGTCACAATCTTCCCTAGCACAATATTTACTAGATAGTTGAGGATATCTGTAGTTTTGTTCAGTTCTCAAAAGAGGAGGGCAGGTTTAGTATTTCAAATTCTTTAGACATAAGAAAGTAATAACTTGAGTCAAAGAAGTTCGAAAAGGCTGTCTTTTCATTTTTATAAATTTCTTGAGTTATACAATGTAGATAAAGAATGGAAAATGGAACTACAAATATTCAATATTTTAAGAAACAAGACACTATTTTCAGATTGTCCAAATAGGGGAACTTACTCCCCCGTATGTGAAATAAAAATAGCTTCTGTATCGGAGTTACTAACTTCTAATCCCAATTTTAACAAGCTATGTAACGATAATATCATGCAGTGTTATCAAAGGCGCGCTTTAAGTGCGCTTAAGCCCTGAAGCGAGGCTCAAAACATGTTGAGCACTTCGCCTCGCTTTATGTTCGCTTCAGTGTCGTCATCTAGGTTCTAAGGCAAACTTTTCCTTGCCAATGAGCCTCTTATGAAGAAGTGACACTAAACCGTTGATATTTCGCTTTATCATAAAAAAAAAATCAATTTCTTTGGTCATAAATGTGTCATTCATGTTTATAATTTTTAGTCTTGGACTAAACATATATATTTGTATTTTTTTCTCCCTTTGCGTCTTTCTTCATTAAAGCCCACACTTTATTTGCGCTTAAAGCCCCCACGGACCTTAGAGCTTTTTTGCGCTTTTCGCCTTTGATAACACTGATATCATGTAAGCACTTATGATGAGATACACTACGGAGGAAATGAGGAATAGACGCTGAAAGACTATTGCATCTGACATTTGGTTAAGAAGCTCCACCCAAGAAAGCCATCTCACATGGTTTTGGGATGCTATGCGGTTGCAATATAAAATCTTAAATTTAGAAGTTGGAACCAGCCTAGAAAATAAAGTGTTATATCTATATCTGCCCTGAAAAAAACAAAAGTTTGGAATAATAGGAACATGATTTGGTTTCACCACTTTTCCCGTAAGCTCTAGTTTTCGGTGCTACAATTCACACAAGTTTGTATTTTTTACCTTTGATATCCATATGTCACTGTCTTCTTACACTAGACAAATGCTAAAAAGGTCTTTTCTTAAATATTAGTCAAAGTTGATGCGAGAAGTGATGAACTCCTTATCAGAAAAGGAGAAGTGATGCAGTTCGGGGATGTTAAAGCTGAGGTTATCTTAGGTCAATTATGAGGTTGCAAATTATGTATTTAATATAGAGAAGTAGTGAATATTCAAATTGGTAATCAGTTAGAGGTCGTTTGGTAGAGTGTATAAGAATAATGCAAAATAGGGTGCATTAGTAATGCTTGCATTAGTAGTGCTTGTATCAGTAATGCTAGCATTAGTTATGCAAGCATTATTTCTTATACACTGTTTGGTTTGATGTATTAGAAATAACAAATCTTGCATAATTTCTATTTAAAAATATATGTTTACAAAAATACCCTTCACACTTTATTTATTTTTACACTCCCTTGCAACAAAGTTCTTTGCTAAAACAATCATTAACTCCTCTTCTTCTTCTTTTCAAAAATAATATTAAATAGTTGTACTATTTGAGTCAAAATATTTTTGTGAAAAGTTGGCAAAGAATTTTTTTATCAAATTTATCACCACAATAATAAAAAAAAATTATTAAATTATGTTGAAATTAGATTATTTTTCTTTAAAAAAAAAAAGATATTTAAGAGGCCATAAAGTCTATTAAGACACCAACAAATTAAAAGACATTGAAAAACAAATAAAAATAAAAATAAAAACATATGACAAGAAAGAAAATGAAGAAAAAGAGAAAATGTTAGGAAATGTTTTAAAAAGGCTATGAGGGTAGTTTTGTAATTATTTAATCTTAATGCAAGTGTTAAATGCTATGTATTAAAAATACATAGAATTACTTGGTATTAGTAATACACAGCTTAATACACAATGGAGTGTATAAAGCATTAGTTATACACGGCAAGAAAAAGTGTACCAAACAAGGTACTACTAATACACACACCTAATGCATGCATTAATTTCCTAATACACTCTACCAAACGACTCCTTAGTAACTTTGAGAACTTCGCATAACAAGAAGAAAAGAGGAGAGGAAAATGAGAATAACCTCTCTTAGGGATTTAACTAAAAAGAATGCTCACCTTGTTTAAGCTTATATTTAATATTTGATCCTCCTGTATACTCCTATATTTTTCTGTTGATATAAGTCAATAGTCTAAAATAATTGCATCATGAATCTCAAGTTCTTTCAACAATCAATGAAATCTCAAGTTCATCATTCGAACAACTACATCTCCATCCCAAGAACATCGGCTCCTGCTATGTCCAATCATCTGTAACCATTTAACTTATTCAGGCTCAAAGCGTTCCAATACTACTTTGCTAATATATGCTAGAGATTCTCTGAATCTTACACTTGTACATTGTCATATCAGTCTTTAACCAAATCATTAGCAAATATCAGACCTAAAAGTGTAACAACATAACTAAACTTGTATCCCAACTAAATAGTATCACCTACAGGAATCTTTTGCTTACATTGTTTCAATTCTTAGCTATTTATATTGATTCCAGGTGGGTGGCAACCTTCACTTAATTTATCCTTTATGCATGCTACGTGCACTACTTGTCAGATGTTATTTTTACTTGTCTAACACTATAGGAATGAATATCTTTCTTAATATCTCTGATTCTCTGTGTCCGAGGATGATTATGGATATGTTCGCCTTAGAGACCCAATATTTACATTTATGTAATATTGTTGGTCTCACCACAATTCTACAATACTTTACATTGATTAAGTATTTCTGTATGATATAATACTCGAGTTGCAGCCATCCATTTCAAACATCCTATTTTGATTTTATGTATCATATATTCATATCTGCATCTATCATGTCATTTCCTGGAAAATTCAGTTTTAGAAGTAAGGTGGACATACTCAGGTTGCCAACCCTCCATTTCAAACATCCTACTCTTTTCTACATGTCATGTCTGCATCTATCATGTGTTTTTTCCCCCCTTCTCTTGTATCTATTGTGTCATTTCTTGGAAAATTCAGTTTAGGTATTAGTTCAGCATTTAGAAGCTAAATTCTGTCTAACTTCACCTTCACCCTCTTATACGAGCTAAAACTATACATATATTCTGTTTTAGTTCTATTTATCCTAAACATTTAGTCTCTAAAGTGCCTCTCCAAAAATCTAACTTCCGATGGGTCCCTCCATTGTTTCATGGACAGTATCATCTGCAAATAACAGGCACGATTCTATTTATATTATTGGTTTACTCACACATAATAAGGGTAAACAATACAGCGGAAGGCAAACCTGGTGTAATTCAACATTTTTAGAAAATTTCGTTGCCTTCCATTTTCTTGTACTTTGACTGCTCCTTCATGCATGTCCTTTATGAATTCCTTCCTTCTCAAGTACCCACACCCTCTTAAAGACTTTTTTCATGTTGTATCATGTATGAATCTCAAATTAATAGTAATACTGAAATTCAGTTGGGATTGAAGGGGTATCATCTTAATCAGTCCTGTTGTTCCCACCTAACTGTTCCATTTTCACTTCTGATTGGTAGAACATGTATTGTTCTAGTTTCGTGCTTTGTCAGATCAATTTTACCGCACCCCTGAGCATCACAAATTTGTCAGACAGCAAGTTGTGAATCAGGTCCGTAAAGCTTCACATCATAACATAAACAAATCTCGCCTTGTCATTCTTGTTCCGTGATAATGATATCATTTTTTTTGGATTATCAGCTCAAGTCATGCCCAGAGATATATGACGGATATGTTCCCATGGCCTATCATGATTACCTGAACAAGATGTCAAAGTATCACTTCAACTTTGTTTCTCAATTAATATCATTGCATGGATTACTTTAAATCGCTACTTTTATGTAAATGAAATCAGGGACGGCGAGTGGGGTGATCATGTAACTCTACAAGCAGCTTCTGATTCGGTAAAGTTTTTGGCCTGTGCTTTCACCTAATTGTTCCTTTCTTTCCTCTTGTTCTCTGGTGAGCGACAATTTGGAGGCGGGTACGAGAGGTACTCTAAGCGTCTTTCTCTTTTAAAATTCTGGCATATCATATCCAAGGCTAAGCACAAGAGGGTGAAGCTTTTCAAAAGACTTGCACCTAATAATTAAAATAGCCAAGACCCAAGAACTGCATATCGTCGTAACACCATTGGCACATTCTTCATTCTTGTTTAATCAACAAATACCAGTTGAAAGTTCAGAATAATTTCTTTTCTTAGTGCATTTATGGTGCATTTTGTGAACATCATGTTGGGGTGTTGCAAAGAGGTGTTTGGATTCTATTAGTTGTTTATCAGTGATGCTCAAACGTAATATTATAACACCATTTTCTTCAGTGAAATCAAATTATTGGGGCTTGTTTGTTTTTTCTGATGAAAAAGTCGGTATTTGATTGTAGTTTGCTGGAAGAGTCGAGAAATTTATAATTATCTGACTTTCTCAACTATTCAATGCAGTATGGTGTCAAAATATTGGTCATAACATCTTTCAGAGATACCTGCTACATTGAGATACTTCCCACCATTCAAAAGTCTGAACGAGGTAAAAGATGTATTCTCGTTCATAAATCTGTTTTTGTTCTTATTCTTGTTGCTAGATCTAGCTGCAGCTTTGAACATATTATCATCTAAGTAATCCCTATGAAGTCGCATTAGTACTCAAATATTTGTATTGGTTTGGCCACCACACCTAATCGATTACTCAGTCTAGAAAAACTAGTGATTTATTCATCAGTTATCTGCTTTTGCAATGCATAGATATTCTATTGGCTAATCACATATTGAACCCGAACTTTACTGATTTCTCAAGTGCGAAAATTGGAGAAAACATTGAATAATTATGTTAACCTTATCTGTGATGTTAGCCTTGCCTTGAATTTAGAGTTGTGTCTTGGCTGTATCAACATTCTAAATATATGAGTTATGGTACTACTGGCCTCCATGGTCTATGGTTAAGTCAAGATTCCTAGACTTGTATCTACCATAACAAAACAAAATAGTATGTTTTCGTTTAGGCTTGGTTTTTTCTTGTGGAATTTTAGTTTCAAGCTTAAGATTTAAGAACAAATGAACAGTTTTACCGGAACTTGATGAAGAACAGAAATATTTTGGTCTCTTTCGGGTGGTGGGTGGATTCATTTATTCCTGTTGTGCAATTCAAAAGGGAGATCGTCTTTTTCTCTTAGAATATATCAAACAATCCTGACTGATCCTTATCATCATTACTTGGTCGAATAATCATGAAAGGGAGTTCATCTGAGATTGGTCTTAATTGTTGTTTCTCTTCAATTTTAAACAAAGTTGGGATGACACTTGTATATGAACTCCCGTTGTTGCAGTTATATTTTTGAGCTTTTGGGCCGAGGTTCACTACAACTCAATATATCCTGTACGAGGTGAGATCAAAATGTTTCAATTTTGAATTAGTTATCGTCTATAATTCCACCTCATTTTTCTGCTTTTATCTTTCCGTCACGTAAAGCTATACTGATTCCAATTTTCCAGTTGATAATTTATTTGCCAATTTTTACTACTATAAAAGCTTTTGCGTTGAAATTGTTGCCAAAATAGTCAAGTAGAGCACTGACAGTCCAAGTTTAAAATGGTCATTTTGGTATACGAATCTTTGGATTACCCTTGTGGGGGTAGAAAAGGATAAAAGCTTTCCACTAATATGAAGGAAAGTAAACAAGTCAGAGTGACTCTATTGATTGACATGAAACAAAGATGATCCCATTAACTCATTAACAACAAAGTTACCTGGTATTTGTTGTTGGTGGGAGGTGACATGTATCTCGTGGAATTAGTTGATGTGAGCATAAGCTGGCCCAGACACCATGGTTATCAAAAACAAAACAAAAAAGATTCAAGTTGAAATCTTATATAGTACCTTAGTTCTTTTCTGTATGCTAGTTCGAATGGGCATTTTCTTACTCTTTTCTTCTCCCCATCTGATCCACAAAGAATCAGGAAATCATCTGTCCAAAATTATTTATTCCTTTCCTTTCTCATTCTTTTCCTTAAACCGTATATATGATCCAAACTGGGTCTTACCCGCATTTTTTTCTTCCTTGACGAGTGAGTGTTCTCTTGGAGTCTTCGTGTAACAGTTGAATCTGTTTGTTTCTGCCTTCCAGATATCACAGCCGTTGAGATGAAAAAGAAGTACTTAGCCATTTCAAATGAACAATTGGAATCTCAAGATGGTTACCAATGATATACTGGTATTAAACACTTCACATATTCTGCACATTTTCAGTCTTTTAAATTATTCTAACCACTTCTAATTTATTGATTCCGTTATTTAGCAGCTAATACATGATATTTGCCACAACGTTTCTGCAAATTACCGATAATCAGCTCAGGTGCAAGCCATTTTTTTTCTTGACATTCTTTCCCAAGAGCAATATTTGGTTTGGGTTCTAAATCCAGCAGCAAGTCTAACATTATTTTCCATATTCTTCTTTAAGTATGTCTACCTTGAATGCATCTACAAAATAAATACTCAGGTGCATACTATCTTCTCTTAACCTTTAATACTCAGATGTATAGGTGAATATCTGATTTCTGAAAATATCATTTTTATCTCATTGGTAAGAGTAATAATATAAACTATAAATGTTGTTTACCAAAAAATAAATGGTTGGTACTTGGTAGGTATGGTGGAATTTTCATTTTACAAAATATAAGCAAAAATATAAAATCTATTATATGAAATTTTCAAATCAATTTTTTTGGAGAATTTGAGATTTCATCTCATGAGAAGAAATCGCATGTCCATAGGTTGATTTTATCTCATGATTTCAAATCACAAGATGAAATCGAATGTCCAAAGACTACTTAAAATGTTAATTTGATCCATGTACTATTGCAGTGGGTAAAAGATAAAAATACTACAACAACAAAATCTTCAGTGTAATTTTACAAGCGGGATCTGGAGATTGTGATGTGTATACAATTTTACTCTAAAGATGATGTTTCTGATAGATCCTCATTTTAAGTAAAAAATATTTTAAAATCAAGTATAAGAAACAAATACAGCAGTGAAGAATTCATGTCGAATACAAATGAAGAAAATAACGCAACAACAAATAATATGATAATTGAAGTCAAGGAGACTATGATCAAAGAACAAATTAGTAGAAAAATGATAGAAACAATACTTGTAAAGAAATTATACAACGCTCGAAGTCACCTACTAATCTTCAAGCCAAATCCTCGACCTCAAATCTTTCTATCTAGGGTCATGTTTTCGGTGAGCTGCAGATGTGTCGTGTCTTGTCTAGAGTGTGTGTACATCTCCTCTTCACATGCTCAACCCGTCTCAAACTTACCTCCCTCGTCTTGTCCACCATGAAGGTTATCCCCACTTTGTTCTTGATATCGTCGTTTTTATTCCTATCTCTCTTCGAATTCCCACGCATCCATTTCAACATTTTTATTTTCACAATTTGTATTTTTTGAACGTTCGAGTTCTTGATTAATTAATACTTCGCTTCCCTACCACATATTTGGTTTGACCGTCACTTTATATAACCTAAATTTAAGAATTGGTGACATTTTCTTACCGCACAAAACACCAGATATAAGCCTAATACTAGTACTTGTTAGTTCGATGAAGTTAAATATTTGGAGTCGCTTTTTTCTTTTTCTTTTTCTTTTTTGGGTTTGAAAATATTTTGGATTCACAATAGAAGTCCACATCAAGGAAGTATTCCATTTTTTTCAAAGGCAGTGTAAAATTTCATTTCGATTTCATTTCCTAGTATTTTTGTCGTTGAAGAATGTTCAACTTCAGTGGCGGTCGTAGGATTATTTAGGGCCGAGCCCCACGTTGCTCCCAATCGCCCTCCGGATTAAGAGGCGCCATCCGCCTTATTATCTTCAATGCAGTCCATAAAACTCGAGCTACAAGAAAACAATACAGAATTGAGTTTTTGATGGTTTCTCATGGGCTCGATGACTTATTTGAGGGAAACGCTTCCACCAAGAAATATATAATATGCTTAGTTCGAAATTGAATCTCAAATTAATAAATAAAATAAAAAAATATATCCGTTGTACTACATTCTTCCGTATACATAAATGAGTAGTGGTACCCCAACCCCCCTAAAGGAAGATATGGTTATTGATGGCAATCTTTGCTCTCTTGTTTTCTATCCGGTATTCGCTACATGCATAAGAAATACTTAATTGGCATTGAAAAATTCGAAGTGAAAATATACTTAAATAGAAAGAAATTAATATTCTGGATAATCAAAAATATAAAATATATAATAATTAGTATATTTTTCTAAAAAAATGTGTAAAACAAAAAAAAAAAATAGTACAAGTAAAATAGACGGAAGGGGTACTAAATACTAATGGGGATCATAATAGCAACATATGACTTTTTAGGACTAATCAAGAATTGTGCAGACTTTAAACATGTGCGCACCACTAGTGGATCCAATGATGTGTAAAATATCTGTTATATAGTGTTCAGCTCAATTTATACGTGGCGTTAGTGGCCTATTGAAAATTAGATGAAATGTGTCTATTAGTATGAGGAGATAAATTCAAAATTTCAGTTTAATAATCAAAATTTGACTTTTAAGTTTTTTATCGTAAATTTATTACAGTTTTAAATTTTAAATTTAATTTTTCTTTGTGCAATTCAATAATAATAATAATAATTTTAAAAAATTAAATCTCCAAACTTAATTTTAAAAAATAAAGAAGGAAAAATATAAGATAGACATGAAATCGAAATCCTAATTCCATAAAATGCACTCAATAATAATTGCACTATAAAACTTTTTTTTTTGTTTAGGTACATATACTTAAGCAAATTTGAGCTTCTTTACCTTTTAATATATGAATAAAATCCGTGTATATGTTCATTTTTAAAAAAAAATAATTAAATTATAGAAAATATTATCATTGTATTATTATATATGGTGAAAAAATATGTATTCACGTAAACCATGTCCTTCTTTCTTCTACGTATATACGCCTCTGATTATTTTATTTATTGTCTTTCACGAGTATAAGCATGATTAGAAGTGGATGGCATGTGCCAACATATCTAGTGTGACACATATATGAAGATTGTATATTAACTACATAGCAAATGTGACACATAGATATATATTAAAATTATATATTAGTTGTTGGAGCCAAGTTTTATAAGATAGGTATGCACATTTTATTTACACAAGCAAAGGGAAAATGGTGACATAACAGTTGGAACGGAAGGAATATTTTAGAATTATAATAAACATTGATGTTTTTCAACCTTATAGTTAATTCTCTCTCGGGAGTAAGGTCAAACCCCTTCTTGAAGAAATCAGAATTTATTACTTTTTTATGACATTATTTTTCTCTTTTAAAAAATAAATAAATTATTATGTTTTAAAATAGTTTAACTTTAAAGGTTCTAACTTATCAAAATCTTGTACATTAGAACCTATAATTATGGACCCAAATATGTTGATATAGAGTTTTTTTGTTCCAAAGTAAAATTCCCTAATATTTCAAAGAGTAATAAAAAAGTACATCACTATTTAGTTAAATTACTCCACAAAAAATCAAATAAAAGAAGTATATTTGGTTAAATTATACCAATTATTTAAAAGAAAGAAGGTTTTTTTTTCTCTTTCTTTCCATAATGTCATTTTAATAATAAAAAGCAATTCAATATTTTTCAATAAGAAAAACTTCTTATTGATCCTGCAAAAGTATTGAAAGTTCAGTAAAAAAAAATTAAAAAAGCTTACTTGCAAAGAAAAACATGTTATGATTTCTTATTCTTTTTTGTTGATAAATTGTGTGTAGAATATAAACTCTAATAATTAAATATTGGTGAATTGTATTTACATCTCACAAAGATACAATCTTATTTGAATACTTACGCTGAGTTAATAAATATATACTTGATTTAAATTAATTTGACGTTTTTCATAATAAATTATTTATTAGGAGTTTATTTTTAAAAAATTAATTTTATTAATCATACTGTAAAAATATAAATATGACTATTAATAATCTTATATAGTTATTTAATGATATATGTAATATTAAAAAATTAATTGTTTTGAATATAAAAGAATAATATAACTTTATTAAATTATTTAACTATATTAAATTTAAATATATGTAAAGAAGAAAAATAAAAATATATAGAAACTCAATAAAGTATCATTATATATGTGTTAACTGTAAAATTAATTGGATCTCAGTATACTCAATGACAGTAGGCACATTTTGTAATTTACTAAAAAAGTGTAGGTTTTTTCTAAAAGATGTTAAGAAGGTGCAAATAATAAGACTGATAATACAATTTTCTATGCAAACTGAACTTGCAATACTCCTTTGAAGGACCATAATACTTACTCCACCCGTTTCTATTTATATGTCATTATTTTAAATTTTACGTGCTTTAAGAAATTAAGTAAGTTTACTATTCTATTATTATTTAATTTTTTTGGAACTCAAGTTTTCAATAAATGAATATGAATTAATTTATTTTGACTAATTAATTTAACCAATAAACATGAATCATTTACTTAGTTTTTCTAAGTTGGTCAAATATATATTTTTAAGGCTAATAATTCATCATGGTAAAAAAGAAACAATATAATAATTTATACATTAATTTTATAAAATAACAAATATTACGGATTAACTATTTATAAAAAAAGAATGACAAATAAAAAGGAACGGAGAGAATTTTACTTTGAGAAGTTGGAATGACAAAACTATTCTCACTTGCCAATTAAATGACCAATAAGCAGCCATGCAAAAAGTTACTCTCTTCTATCTAAGAGAAAAGAAGCAATTAAGTACTGGCCAATAGAAATTACTGTATTTAATAATCTAATCCACTTTGGCAGTAGCTGAGCAGACATTCACCTCGATTCAGGTGGAGTCAATATTTAATTTATAATTATAATTTTTAAATAAGAAAAGATAAAATATATCATGATAATATTAATATATTCAATATAATTTCACTTAATAAAACTTAGAAATGATAAAATATACAAATCTTTACCTCTACATTAGAGGAAGAGAGACTAAATTTATAATAGATCATCAACTCAAAAAAAAAAATAGTGTAGAAACTAAAGTAGTATAAAAGTACAAAAAATAACAGATAACAACAAACAACAAATAGTAATAGCACAATAATTACAAGAAAATAAAATAGTAATCGAGATACTTAATACAACAGATAGTAACATAAATCGATAGATAAACAATTATCAGAGTAATAGTATAACTATTACTGAATACCCTTCTATCCTAGTACATGTCCCCCACCCCTAACTCCACCCTCACCTTCTATCTAAAGTCATATACTCAGTTAGCTGATATTGTGTCGTATCTTATCTAATCATTTTCATAATATTTTCTCGATTTATTACCTCTAAGTTAGAGGCAATAGACTCTCACACCGGATAATTTTGGTACTAATTATTTTTAAATTATTCATAGTTAAACTATCACGGTGATAATTTGATTTTGGCTTTTCACATTCTGTCCTCCATCAAAGTCATTTTCATCTTATTTTAAATATTTTTATTTTTTATTTTATCTTTCTTAATATGCACATACATCTATGTAGGTCCACAGTTAATTAACTTTTAATTACTGAGCAATCTAATTTCCACTATTAACACATGTCGATCTAGACATGTGTGCTTTTCGAAAATATCTTCAAAGTTTGAGAATTATTTAGTTATTTTAAGTTTGGATAACGTTAAATGGTCAAAAAAATTGGCCAGAAATTTAAAAAGTCTATAATATTTATTTTATTTTAAAATAAATTTATATTTTTTTAAATTAAAAGGTATTAAAGTTAAAAGGGTAAAAATACTAAAAAAGGTAAAATAACATGGTGTGAAATATGTTATTTTATCATTCTTGCCAAATTCTGGCCAAAAGAATTTTTCCTTTAAGTTTATTGTGGCTGCTTGCATATTAGGACTCTCAAAATATCACATATGCATATATATATTATTTTTAAAATACATTTAAAATATTATAATAATAATTGACAACAAAATTATAAAATTAAAACTATAAAATAATATATATTGAATCCGGACTTTTGTCTCTGATAAAAAAAATGACCAAAAAATGAAACGAATAATTTCATCAAGTTTTGGAAGAAAAAATATATTATTCCAAATATTAGTAGCAACTCGAGGAACATTTCCAAGATGAATGGAAAAAAAAAAGATTATCTTATAAACTTATAAAATAATAAATAATAATTAGAAAGAAAAAAAAGAGGTTTATCTTTAAAGTTTTCTTTACTATATTCAAGATTCTTAAAGATTGGATTGCTGGCTTTGCACATTGTTGTTATTATTTTGGATTGTATTCATGTTAATTTTATAGATTTAGCATCTTATCTGACACATATGTTGTTATTATTTTGGATTGTATTCATGTTAATTTATAGATACTGAGTTTTATATTCAAAGTTTTAGTTTATGAATTTAAAATTTGTCATAAAATTATTATTCGAATTAGTTAATTATTTTTATAGAAAAAGACTCAAATATGTCATCGAACTTTGAGAAAAAGTTTATATGTGTCATTTGTTAAAAGTTTGGCTCATCTATATCCTTTCTGTTTGAGAAAAAGTTCATTCATACCATTAGTATTTGTTAACTGAAAACAATTCCAATTTTGCAAAATTATTTATACGTGGTCACTTATGATTCGGTCACGTCATTAATTAAATCATTTTTAAAAAAGGGAAAAATGCCCATCTATGTCATCCGTCAAGAGTTTGATTTCATTTTAGTTAGGAAATAATGACATGGATAAGTTTTTTCTCAAATGGAAATGACAATAGATAAGCCAAACTTTTAACGGATGACATAAATGAGCCTTTACTCAAAATTCGATTGCATATTTGAGCTTTTTCCCTTATTTTATTCACAACTATAAGATCTATATAAACTTATTAAATTCATTTGAATTAGTAGGGTTAGAGCATTAGAGGCGGATACAAAATATTGTCATCGGATTCGTTTCAATCCAAATATTTTTAATGCCATAAATTGATGTGCCAAAATTTAAGAAAATTGCTACAAATTTTGAACAAATACTTTTAAAACATAGTAATAAATTCAACATCAAAAATTATAAAATTTATATTCTAAATATACGTTTGCTCATGTCTAATAGTAAGTATAGTTCCGCCCTAATCTAGGTTGGTGCATAAGAAAATTGAAATTGAACACTCATATTACACGTTGGAACCTTAAATTCAAGAAAGAAGTTCAATATGTTGAATATTAGAGTTCGACACATTGTCAAGAGACTACGTAGGAATAGTATTCATTTTGTCCCAAATTAGTTACCTCATTTTTTTCCTCAAAAGTCAATCTGTATTTTTTAAAATTAAAATTAAATTGGATTAATTTAATCTTTTATAATTGGGAGTTAGATATTTTAAAACTACACAAAAAAGTATTAGTTATACCAACTTTTTTCATAATGATTGATCGAAATTAATTTAGAATAACTCTCTAGCGATAATTAATTTGAGGGAGAGAGAGAATAATCTTCAATCTTTTATATTTAGTCATCCCATTGTGCAATTGACGAACAACAACAACAATACATCTAGTGAAATTTCATCAAGTGCACTCTGAACAGAATGAACTCATGGAGTATATGTAAATCTTTCGCACACTATCTACAACAACAACAATAATAACGATACTAATAACATATTCAATATAATTTTAATTTCATAAATAAGATTTTGAAAAATGTGAAATATACGAGTGTAAGATATGAGTGTTAAGGGACCAGACTAAATTTGTCCAGTTCAGGAAATATTCAACCCCGTGGCCCGATGGCTAATTTCAACCAAGCTAATTTAATTTGATATAATTTTAAAATCCTTTTTTAGATAACATAAAAATATTGTCCTCGATAGATTCTCAACCGTATAATAAAATACCACTAGTGCCTTACAATTTACAAACACCATCCATGTTTGAATATTCAACCACCACATTGATGTTTATCAAACTTTCAACTATACTACAAAATCTCTTGAAAAATCTCTCTAATTTAGTGATGACTATATTATATAAAATTATACACGTGAATTTATTTATATATACACACACTTTAATAATATCATCATCAACAATATTATTATTATATATATACATCAATCTTTCTTTAGTCCCTACCACTACATTAAAGGAAGAAATTTTATCAAACACCTTTGTATCACTAACATAACCCACCCTTTTTTTGGTTCAAAACAATGGCATTAACTTCATCTTTTTCTCTTCCTCTTCCTTCTCTTCACCAACAATTTCCATCAAAATACTCCACATTTCGTCCTATTATTGTTTCTTTATCGGAAAAACCAACAATCGTGGTAACCCAACCTACAAAATTACCTATCAGGACAATACCCGGCGACTATGGGTTGCCGGGTATTGGTCCATGGAAAGATAGGCTTGATTACTTTTACAATCAAGGCAAAAACAAATTTTTCGAATCAAGAGTAGTGAAATACAAATCAACTATATTCCGAACGAACATGCCACCGGGACCATTCATTACTTCTAACCCGAGTGTTATTGTTTTGCTCGACGGCAAGAGTTTCCCAGTCCTTTTCGATGTTTCGAAAGTCGAAAAAAAGGACCTCTTCACCGGAACTTACATGCCGTCGACTGAACTCACCGGTGGTTACCGTGTTCTTTCTTATCTCGATCCATCTGAACCAAACCATGAAAAATTGAAAAAATTGATGTTCTTCCTTGTTTCTTCTCGTCGTGATCACGTTATACCCAAATTCCATGAAACTTATACAGAGTTTTTCGAAACCCTAGATAAGGAAATGGCGGAAAAAGGTACAGCTGGTTTAAACTCCGGCAATGATCAAGCTGCGTTTAATTTCTTAGCTAGATCGTTGTTCGGAGTTAACCCAGTTGAGACTAAACTCGGAGGTGATGGTCCGACATTGATCGGAAAATGGGTTTTGCTTCAGCTTCATCCTGTACTCACTCTCGGTCTTCCGAAGTTTCTAGACGACTTAATCCTCCATACTTTCCGGTTACCTCCATTTCTGGTGAAAAAAGATTACCAGAGACTTTACGATTTCTTTTACACCAACTCCGCCAATTTATTCGTCGAAGCTGAAAAACTCGGCATTTCTAAAGAAGAAGCTTGTCATAATCTTCTCTTCGCTACTTGCTTCAATTCCTTCGGCGGGATGAAGATTTTCTTCCCGAATATGATGAAATCGATAGCGAAAGCAGGGGTGGAGGTCCATACCCGTTTAGCAAACGAGATCCGATCGGAAGTAAAATCTGCCGGCGGGAAGATCACGATGTCGGCGATGGAGAAAATGCCGTTAATGAAATCAGTAGTATATGAAGCTTTACGAGTTGATCCTCCGGTAGCTTCACAATACGGAAGAGCCAAACAGGACCTTAAGATCGAATCACACGACGCCGTTTTCGAGGTGAAAAAGGGTGAAATGCTATTCGGGTACCAACCATTTGCAACGAAGGATCCGAAAATTTTTGACCGACCGGAAGAGTTCGTCGCCGATCGGTTCGTCGGAGAAGAAGGAGAAAAGTTATTGAAATATGTATTATGGTCTAATGGACCGGAAACGGAAAGTCCGACAGTGGGGAATAAACAGTGTGCTGGAAAAGATTTTGTAGTGATGGTTTCGAGGTTATTCGTAACGGAGTTTTTTCTCCGTTACGATACATTCAACGTCGACGTTGGTACGTCGGCGTTGGGGGTTTCAATTACTATAACTTCTTTGAAAAAAGCTTAATTTTTGGATCGAGGTCGAGAATCGAATCAAGACTATCAGCCAGTGTATGTGTTGCTTGTTCTTATAATTTCAGTAATTGTTTCACAAAAAGGGGTGAATTTTTGTTTGTTGTTTAGATTTGGGTTGTGTACATGTTTTTTTCCATCTACATTGTTTTTTTCTGTCCCAAAATACTTGTTTGTTCTTTTCTATTTATTTAGTCTAATTTAATTTGATATGAGTCATTTATTTAAATATACCACTCAAAAGTTCAAATTAAGTAATTACTAAAAATTGCAAGAGTCATTTATTTATTTATTTTTTAACGAAGTAAAAAAGAAAGTACGTCGAACGGATTAAAATGGAGAAAATATTATTTCTTGAGAGTCAATCTTTTATTTTTGATTTTCCACTTAGTGTTCAAAAATTACATACACTTTGATTTTTGAAAGTATATATTTTCTCTGTTTTAACTTATTTATCGATACAAAATTTAAGAAAATAAAAATAATTTTGAATCAGGTAATTTATAAACTAAAAATATGTTAAATTGATTGCTTATAATATTTTTTAGTATTGCGATCTTAAATATCTTAAAGTGAAAAAATAGAATTTAATAATTGCTAAAAGATTGAAGAAGACATTCTTTTTAATAGAGTTAAAAAATAATACTATACAATAGAGTATGTTTTATCATATTGTCCTTTAGGTACATGTTAGTCACAAGAACCAATAGACAAGAGTCTTGATTGGGCAATATTTTAGCTAAGATTATTATTAAAATAATTAGAATGTCATTTGACCAAACGTCAAGATGATTTGTACCTATTTAGTTTAGCACTTGATTGGTCATGTGGATTTATAAATTTATTTTGGACTGAAATTATTTTTGGACATATATTTTATTTGAAAAATATTTAGAGTTCTGTGAGTGAAAATTGGTGTGAGTTAGTTTTTGGAAATTTGGAAAATATTTAAAAATTATATCTTCAAAATCTGCTCAACTTTTATGGTTAAATAACTAAAGATAATTTTAAAAATTTGATCCAAAATTTATCGTGAAGCGCTAGCTTAAGTGGGTATCTAAAAGATTATGGGCACATTTAATTATATATTCACAATACTCATATTAGTTGTTACTATTTATTTATTTTTCATTCGGTGTTCGGTATTCGCATGAAAGTTTGACTAATTTGGATATGTGGCTTGTATGGTCCCATTCGGGGGAAAGTGCTTCCTATCAAAGATTTTTACATGCCTAAGGTTCAAACCTGAGAAATCTAAGAGAGAAATAACCTCATTTATTGCACTACATCTTTGGGGATAGTTATTATATAATCTTAGGTATTGAAAATTGATTTGGAGAATAAATAATTAATATTTAGGATAAAATAGAAAACCTAATCATATTTTCTTAATATTCTATTAAAAATATATTTTAAAAATGATAAACAAGTAAAAAAGTGAACAGAGAGTAATATATGTTTTTCTTCTTCAACCTCTGAGCCTATAGGGTTATAGCCCAATGGGCTAGGATATCATTATCTAATATGGACCAATATCTATGAACTTATTTGGACTTTTAAAAAATGTTTGTTGTATTCGTATTTAATCTTTTAAATATTATTTTTGAAAAATTTCATACGTACCATCAATATTTTAAAAAAATCGAGCAACATAATCTAAGAACATAGAAGTATTAGGTTGCACAAATAATTTTAACTAACCAAAGTTCTAAATTCATAGCCTAAAGAGTGCGGACGAATTCAATAATGGGCCAAATGGCCACATAGTGACTGCTATTTAAGTCGAAATATATATAACTTTTTTATGAGTTAAATTGTTCAAAATTAACTTTAAATTTATGAAATTTAAGTTAAAAAAATATTGTGTTTGGAGTTGCAATCTTAATATATGTGAGTCAAAAGTATTCGCTTTTACTTTAACTCGAATACTATCCATGACAAGAGGAATATCGAAAATGAATAAAGGCTAAATGTTTCTTAGTGCCGAGATTTTTTATAAGCAAATATCCATTGTTACATTAACCAAAATAAGTTGGCAAGTTTGTTTTTATATGTTTCTCATCGAATTGAGATCAATTATATTTAGCATTGTGTTCTTTTTCTATTAGATACATAAATTTTATATAATAATATATCCACAGTAATTTTCATAGTTACTTTAACCCAAACAAGTTGGCAAGTTTGCTTTTATATGTTTCTAGTTAAATTAAGACCAATTTTTCATTCAAAATTCAGCGTTACTTTTCTTGAACTATTAGATACATAAATTTGTTTGACATAAAGAATTGGGAGGAGCATTTTTGTTCGAAACTTACATATACCAATTATAGACTAAATAACAACAATATTCCTTCTTTACCGTCAAATTCAAATATATGGACGCAAAATGCTATTTCGCTTTATTGTTATGTAGCAATAGAAGCATGCTTATGCTGCTTCGGCGGTGCTTAGCACCTTGTACTACACCCATTGCGCATCATGTGTAACATTAAGGAAAGAGAAAACTCATACTATCGCGGCGAAAGGTCGTCTCCCAACACACTGTAATTCAATAAGCTGAATCTGGAAGAGGTAAAATATAATTTTTTTCATATTTCATATAAAGAGGCTATTTTCGAAAAATCGAGTAAAATTGGCTAGCAACTTAATTGTTCCATTCAATGTGGATGGGTTAGAACTTGCAAACAAGTCATCAACCAAATATCCATTTTGCTTTCTCTAAAGTCTCAATGGTTCTGGAAAGGATAGAATCTTCTGGAAACTCCTCACTCTATCAATAATACTTCCAAAAAAAATGCAAAATATTAAGCCCTAATCTCTCTTTGTATACTTCGCCAAACTTGTCACTCTTTTCATTCCAAACTCACCCAATCCCCTTATCCACTCACAATATCATAGCAGCTCTCTAAAACCCTTTTCTTCTTCTCTGCAATGGCTTCTGCTAATGCTATTTCCACTGCTTCTATTATCCCTTCTCCTTCTAAACAGGTATGTTCTTTTTTTCACCATTTCTTGTTTCCTGTCTTGTTAGCTATTATGTGTGTTGTTTTGAGTCTTTTACTGATATGGTTATCCTAATTTGAGTGTGTTTTAGTGTAAAGTATGCTTTTTTATACCATTTCTTGATATGAGTGTTCCTGTTTCCTGTCTATTTCGCAATTCTGTGTGGTGTTTGTGCGTTTTCCTGGTATGGGTCAGCATAATTTGAGTATATTTTAGTGTAAAGTACGTTTTTTATACCATTTCTTGATATGGGTGTTCCTGTTTTCTGTCTATTTTCGCAATTCTGTTGTTGTTTGTGCGTTTCCCTGATATGGGTCAGCAACTCAGCATAATTTGAGTTTCTTTTAGTGTAAAGTGTGCATTTTTATACCAGTTCTTGATATGGGTGTTCCTGTTAACAGTCTATTTCGCAATTCTGTGTGTTGTTTGTGCCTTTTCCTGATATGGGTCATCATAATTTGAGTATGTTTTACTATAAAGTATGCATTTTTATGCCATTTCTTGATATGGGTTATCTTGTTTTGGGTCGTGTTTGCTATTGTGTGTGCTAGGTGTACCTTTCCTGATACGGGTCATCCTAATTTTGAGTATCATTTACTTTAAAGTACCTATTTAACCATTAATTGATATGGGTTGTCTTGTTTTGGGTTGTGTTTGCTAGTATGTATACTCTTTGTACCTTTGGTTGGTCTTTGTATTGGGTTGCTTATTTATTTATTTGGCTGTTTGATGCAGGGCGGTTTGAAGAATAGGAAGGTCAGCCAATTGCAGGGACAGAGATTTGGAAACAAGGGCGCAAAGAACCGGTTTGTAGTCAAGGCCTGTGCTAAAGAAATTGCCTTTGACCAGAAATCTAGGAGTGCCCTGCAGGCTGGTATCGACAAGCTTGCTGATGCTGTTGGCCTGACTCTTGGTCCAAGGGGTATGTTTCTGCTGCCTCCTCTTTGTCCTTGCTATATTTTGCAGCACTTCTGATTGAACTTTTGGTTTTTATTGCATATTCGAATCATTGAATGATCAATTGTGAGTATTCAGGTCATTTACTTTTTCTTGTGAAATGAAAATGAAGCAAATTGGTGGCCTGAAACTGTGGAGTTATATTTTAGCTCTCTTTGTATGTTATGTTTATTTAGTTCTGATTTCTTTAGAGCCAAAGTAGATAAGATTGAGCCGGGTGATGTTGTCAGCTGTGACAGAATTAAAGGCAAATGTTGTTTTTGATTTAAAGAAATGGTGGTGGATCCAGTCAATTATCTAGTGCACTTGAATATATTTCATTTTGTACGAACATTGACTGATTATTTCTGTAGTATATGTATGTTGAATGTGATAGAATGCCTGATTACTGCTTAGCATTACTGTGCTGTGTCTGAATTTCTTGTCCCAAGTGGTGCAATACATCAGTGGAACATTTTGAATGCTATACTTCTATGCTTCTGTTTCTTTTAGCTGTGGCTTAACTACCTAACTACCTTGGACTGTGATTTTATGCTATGCATGGTTGATTTTCAATAATCGAGCCACTTGTTTGATTGACGCTGTCACTATGCTTCTTATGATTGGTTGAAGTCCTGAAGTCCTTTTTACTTTCCTGCAGGAAGGAATGTAGTGTTGGATGAATATGGCACCCCTAAGGTGGTTAACGATGGAGTTACAATTGCTCGTGCCATCGAGCTACCTGATGCTATGGAGAATGCTGGGGCTGCCCTTATCAGGGAGGTTAGTTCTTTCTTTCAATTCTTACTACTTGAGATTATAGTAATTTGTCCTCCATATGTATTCCTTTATGTGCATTATTTGCTACATATGTTGAACTTATCTTCTTTTCTTATTTTCAAATGCATACTGAAGGTTGCAAGCAAAACCAATGATTCAGCTGGTGATGGAACCACAACTGCATCTGTTCTTGCTCGGGAAATCATTAAACTCGGTCTGTTGAGTGTTACATCTGGTGCAAATCCAGTGTCTTTAAAGAGGGGCATTGACAAAACTGTACTGGGTTTGATTGAAGAGCTAGAAAAGAAGGCTAGACCTGTTAAGGGTCGTGACGACATCAAAGGTAATATTTTGATGCTTTTCTTTGAGGACTCTATAGGTCATTCATCTGATGTGACAAGCTGATGATTAGTTTTTTGAATGGTTTCTTCCACCAGCTATTGCTTCAATCTCTGCTGGAAATGATGATAGCATTGGTACCATGATTGCGGATGCAATTGACAAAGTTGGTCCAGATGGTGTGTTGTCCATTGAGTCATCCTCCTCCTTAGAGACAACTGTTCATGTTGAAGAAGGAATGGAGGTTCGTTATGACTAATATTCTTTACGGTGTCTCGTCTCTTGAGGTTAGGTTCCATCTTTTATTGACAACTTCTATTTCATTCATTGCAGATCGATAGAGGATATATTTCCCCACAATTTGTCACCAACTCTGAGAAATTAATTGCTGAATTTGAGAATGCTAGAGTCTTGGTTACTGATCAGAAGATCTCAGCTATCAAGGATATTATCCCTCTATTAGAAAAGACTACTCAATTACGTGCCCCTCTCCTCATTATTGCTGAGGATATCACCGGGGAAGCTCTGGCCACGCTTGTTGTGAACAAGTTGCGGGGTATACTGAATGTTGCTGCCATCAAAGCTCCTGGATTTGGTGAAAGGAGAAAGGCTCTTCTGCAAGATATTGCCATTGTGACAGGTTCTCAAACTCACTTAACTTCAGCTCTCTTCAAAGAAATATTAATGATAGTGTAGAGTACACTAGTCTCCTGGATCTCCTTTGTTCTTTGTCAGTCATAAGATAGAGGAGCTTGTCTAACATATATCCCGTTTCTGGCATTGATGTTTGGACTTCAAAATTAATAGAAACAAGCTTAACCGAAAAAAAAACAGAGTGAAGAAGTCTTTGTGTGTGTGTGTTGTGTATACAGCGAGAGAGATCAATGCTGAACTGGACATATGAACTCATTTATATGAACTCATTTTTCTTTCTTTTTATCCGGATTAATGTAGAGTGGTAAAGAAACCAGTGTTATCTTCAGATGCTGAGTCCAAAGTTTGTTTCCCTGAATCCTTATGTTCATCCTGGTCCTAGTTAATAGAAACAGAAAAAAACCGTAAGAAGGACAAAATGAAGAAAATTTACGCGTTTCTTCAAAAGTTTTGAGTTTGAGCCTGAAGGATAGAGAGAGAGAATTGGGAGTTTTACTCATTTTGGTTGGCCTACTGGAGTGGAACACTCCCTTTGATGAGCCTAGTTGAAAAAACGAAAACATGGTAATACTGGTAAAACTATTTAATATCAAAGTGCATGCATTATGGAACGATAATTATTTTGGAACGGAATCTAAGCATATTAGCAGAACTTTTGTAAGCTTATTTAGTGTGTCAATAATTTTCTAAAAAAGGGGAAATTGTGGACTTGGTAAATATTGTAGAAGTCGTTAATTGTCATGCTTGAGCTTGATCTAGAAACAAGAAATCTTATTTCTCTTCTTTTCGTCCTGATAAAGATGGGTTGTTAAGGGAAACATTGTTACCCTGAGAGACCAAGTCCTAAGTTTGTTTCCTTGGATCCCTAATGTTCATCCTGGTGTTAGTTTAGCTGTTTCTTTTTAAGCAGACGTAATCATGGATACTGCCCACTGTACTCTCCATTTGTGATAACTGCATGGATTATTTTCGGTCCTCAAATGCATCTACCTAAGACTGAGCATTTCCTTACCATAAAGTTGTCATGTTATATCAGGAGCTGAGTACCAGGCAACTGATTTGGGCCTGCTCGTTGAGAATACCCCAGTTGAAGCACTTGGAATTGCCAGAAAGGTGACAATTACCAAGGACTCAACAACCATCATCGCTGATGCAGCATCAAAGGATGAGATACAATCTAGGATTGCTCAGCTTAAAAAGGAGCTGTTTGAGACAGACTCAGTGTATGACTCCGAGAAACTTGCTGAGAGAATTGCCAAGCTTTCTGGGGGTGTTGCCGTCATAAAGGTTGGAGCTGCAACAGAGGCCGAGCTTGAAGACCGCAAGCTTCGTATTGAGGATGCAAAGAATGCAACTTTTGCTGCAATTGAAGAGGGAATAGTACCTGGTGGTGGTGCTGCTTTTGTTCATTTATCAACTTATGTCCCTGCCATTAAGGAGAAGATTGAAGACGCAGATGAAAGATTGGGTGCTGACATCATTCAAAAGGTAAAAAATGCTCAAATATCGACAACCAAATGTATTTCATTTTATTTTATATTTGATATTGTTTGACTGGACATACCAAAAGTACCGTTACAACATGTGCTTTCAAAGGCACAATGACATTTTCATGTCTATAAGAGCGTGCCACAATTGGAAGCATAACAGATTCCAAGTATAGAATGATGTTTTCTTGGGAATAAACTTGAAAAAAAAGTGTGTCCTGAATGAACTAGGGGGATTAAGTGCTTTTTTATTTTGGTGTGTGTTTGTGTGTGGTGGGCTTCTGTTAATCCTTTGTTGATTTTCAATTCGGGCATGCAGGCATTAGTATCCCCAGCATCTTTGATAGCCCAAAATGCTGGAGTTGAAGGAGAAGTAGTCGTGGAGAAGGTGAAGGAAGCCGAATGGGAGATAGGTTATAACGCTATGACAGACAAATACGAGAATCTCGTGGACTCTGGAGTCATTGATCCAGCCAAGGTGATAAGATGTGCCTTGCAGAATTCAGCATCAGTTGCAGGAATGGTTCTGACTACACAAGCCATAGTGGTCGAGAAGGCAAAGCCTAAGGTGGCTGCACCTGCTGCTCCACAAGGACTTCAAGTGTGATCAATATGACAAATCTTTGCTAGGAAATTTTGTTGGTGTTGAGATGAACATTGACCTTGTTCGGGACAAGGTTAGTGTAGAACTACATGAGCGTATTGTTATTTTTAGCCCTCACAGTTAGAACTTGTATTGATTGAATAACATCGTTGCTCGTTCTGGTAAACATAAAAGGCAAACATCTGTCCTTTACAACGGATAATAGTCTATTAGTTATTCATGCTCTTTACCTTTTCAGTTCCTGGATAGTCTTCGTTCCATCTTTTGGTCTTTAAACATTCTGCATTCTGGGGCACCGGCGTTGTGTGCACTGATATATGTTATGTTCTGTAATCTGTGTTATTGTTTTGCTACTCTTAAAAGAAATAACGTCGAATGATCAAGAACATCTGAATCAAAGTTTTTATAGTTTGACTCTAAAAAAGGAAATTATGATAATTAAAAGTGAACGGAGGTAGTACCTGAGATTTGACATTTATATAGGAGGAAGAATTTAGGTAGTTGAGTGTAAAGTTAGGCTTGATAGTCTCGAACTTCAAACCTATGAAACTAAAGATTGAAAATTTTAAATGTAATTTAAATAGCAGCACATGTAAAATTGATTATCTACTAAAGCTTCTTCCTTTTAAAAAATACTCAATTTATTTCTTTTGGTTTATAGTAGGAGAAATTACATATTTTATTATCATATATATTATTAGTATTGCCTATACTTTCAAAATATTATGTATTTTATCATTAATTATGAGTTTTCTATCATATATTGAGGAAGATATATTTAGATACATGTACTTTTGTTACTATATTCACTAAAATAGGGAGAGAGGAGTGCAAGATTTGTTATGTATCTCAGATACATGGGATTACACAAATACATACAAAATGCATGTATATGGAGTGATTCTCATATATCTAGGATATCAGATACACAGGAGAGTGGCAAGCGAGATGAAGGAGGCGAGTGAAATTGTTATATATCTCAGATATATGCGAATCAATTAATATACGGTGTATATAAAATAAATAACATCTAATTTGTATCTTGACACGCCAAAAATTGTTAAGACATAATATTACAAAATTAAAATATATCTAAATAATTAGTAGGTACCCATGAGCTAACTAGTTTATGATTAAACATAATAAAGACCAAGTGAACATATACTTGAGGGTATGTTATATTGCTTTTTAGTCGTTACTATAAATTATTCTAGGGTCTTTCCTTTTCCTTTAATTAAAAAAATGAACTCAAAGACGTATCTACTACTCCCTCTTTTTCAATTTATGTGACTTACTTTTCTTTTTAGTCAGTCCCAAAAAGAATGATACATTTCTATATTAAGTAACAATTTAACTATAAAATATTTATTTTACCCTTAATGAAATGATTTACAGCCACACAAATTTCTATCATTCATTTTGGACACAAGTTTTAAAAGTCTCCCTTTATTTTTTAAACTCCGTGCCGAGTCAAACTACCTCACATAAAATGAGACGAAGGGAGTATTTGAGTTTGACTATATTATTTTCTGGACATACGCGTAGAATTTGAAATAAAACGTTATATTGTGTTAAATTTGTGAATTCATAATTAAATTTACATTACTAAAAATATACTCAGTATGTTTTCTTAAGCAGAGACTGTGAAAGATAGACGTATGTGACTTTACCACTATTGTTATGAGGTGGAGATATTGCTTTTCAAAAGATTCTCGACTCAAAAAAATCATGTTTTTTAAAATGTTATATTTATCGGCAATTCCTTTTTTCTTTTATATGAAAAGCTAGATTAGTGATATGTCAAAAGAAAGAACTCACTATCAAATCATAATCTAATCTAGATTTTATTTTTCAAAATATATGATTACAAAAGGTAAATAGTATATGTGACTATATACGAATATAGGCATGCGGTCCCAAATGTTTTTATGGTATTTTTTCCCCATTAGATTCATATCAATATCAAAATAAAGCAAGAAAAAGAAATTAAAAAAAATCTAAATTATATAATAGTAATCTACTATTGAAGAAACATTGAAGTTTGAACCACAAACAAGCAGTATTTCTTTTGTTTTAATTTGTTCATTCTATTTTTCGATTCATTTTTTAGAAAAATATTTTTCCCTTTTTCTTGATAATTCTTTAGTTTCGATGTTCCATTGACATATATTTAGGATCATAAAAATTATAAAATACTTTAATACATTTTACATATTATTAAAATTTCATGTCGAATCAAAACTGAATAAAAAATTGAAATGAAAAAAAGTAATATAATTATGCTAGAGTGATAATACTCCTCTTTAATTTTTAAGAAATCTCTCGAGATTGAGCTTGATGTGTGTGAAGTCGTTTTTATTAGAGAACAATTTATTCTCAACATAAATTTAAATTTAATCGAGTATCAATAATAATAATAATAATAATAATAATAATAATAAAAAGCCATGGACCATTAATTAATTAATTGGGGCTGGGAATTAGTAAAGCACAGATTCCCACAGCATTGATTTCTCATCCGTCAGTATCAATCCTGACATTATTTAAGAGCTAGAAAGTGAAAGATTTTTTTTTATCGCTTTCTGATATTTATATTGAAGTTTGACTATTTCAATTAATGTCATATGATTAATTTGGATTTACTGTATAACGCTCATAGTAAATAAAAGACGAGGTTTCACATCCTTTTGTATGGACTCTAGAAATCAAAACAATCGAGTGCTTTGTAGGGCAACCACCTCTCTTAAAGATTTTCGTTTTTAGTATTCTTTATGAACAAAGGCGACTTATCGAGAAAATAGAAATATCGACTTAATTAATAAACGGATTGGATCCCATTCAAAGTTTTTCTTGATTCAAGATTGGTCGAATTAAATTGTATATTTTGATTAGTTGTGGGGGATGAATTTTTGGAGAATAATTAAGTTATTCTAAATATTAATTATCAAAGTTGTTTTTTATTTTTTTAAAAATACTTTTAAATAGTGTGTATTTTCTTGATGATATTTACTACTTCCTCGGTATCTAATTACTTGTCCACTTTTCATTTTTTAGTTATCCCTAATTACTTGTTCATTTTGACAAATCAAGAAAGGACAAATTTTTTTTACCTATTATACACTCAATTAATTACTTTGAAAAATGTAGAACTTCTTGAAAACCTTAAGTTTTTAATTCATCCACTTCATAATTAATAGGGGTAAAATGGTAAACTCACTATGTCAATAATTATTTTCTTAATAGGTGTGCTAATTCAAAAGTGGATAAGTAATTAGGGACATGTTTTGTTAACCAAAATAAGATCGTGTGTTGGGTACACTAATTTGTACGAGAAATTAGGATAATAACTTCTTGTATTATCTACTAAGATATCTTATTAAAATATTTTTTTAATAATTTTTTTTAGTGTATTTCCTAATATTGAGTAGGGAGATATGATCGATATTTGGTATGTCACATTCAATCTTTCTTCATAAAGCATAAATTTTTGAAGGTTATTTTTTATCGAATTTAACTTCATTTTCATATCAACAGATAAAGTTTGTTTTAGAGAAATATGATCTCTTCGAGTTATTTACAAATTAAATATAAAAAAATAATAATTTCAGATTTTTTATGTGTAAAATAAAAGTTTCTCTTAAGAAACACACATAAAAATAAAAATAAGTCTGTATACAACACCAAATCTCCATA